>PKSG01000656.1:121707-139681 GCA_002916505.1 Tolypocladium paradoxum
TGATGCAGCATGTTGGCGGAGGGCTTGGTGAGGAGATGGATGGGGGGAACAACGAACTTCGAAGAGACAAGGATGGAACGGGCGGGGCGGCGGGCTTGTAAGATCTGGTCACTCCGGCAATCTCGACCACGGCGGTCCAACACTTGACTGAGCTTATCTTGAGGCGTTACTATTTGCACCCCTCGCTTCAAGGACGTCTGGTGTTTGGTTGCTCGCTCCCTCTCGACGGTAAATGGCCGCTTAGAGCACCCAAGCCCCAGACTCCCAATGGCGAACAGCTCGGACTCTTCTTACATGGCGAGCGGGGCTTGATGACATGTAAGCGACTTACGCAACGTGTAAGTCGACAGTCCCATTGGTGCAACAGAAGACCAAAAACGACATCCCCCGATCTGAACATGCGGGTTGCCAAAGGCGTGGACAGAGCACCTAGAAATGATCCTTTCTATATACGGCTTTGTTACCGCTCCGTTAACGAGCAGCCTTGCGACCTATTCCTGTTGCCTTCGGCTTGTCTCCGAGCTCTTCGCCGATGGCCGACCGACTGTGCGATCTGCACACACCTTGTCTCGTCGATACGGCGAGTGCTGTGCTCTCTAGAGAGGAGCCCGAATCCTTCATCCTTCGGGCCAGCTATATGTATTGTCGAGGGCTCCCAGCCTGTCAATCCCCTCCCCAACTCATGCGAGGTAGAGACAATGCTGAGCAATTACATGTACAAATTGGAACAATTCTAAAGCGGCCAGACGAACAGCACGCTCCTGGTTGATGCTCCGAGGAGTGTAAAGCGTTGGGTCAATGTATGTGAGACCCGAGCTGAATGTAGGTATGTTTGGCACGCATATTACAGGTACATGTACGGTACATGTATCCGATGGCGCATGAGTCTGACCGGATGAATCATCAGGATAGTAGCACACCCTGCATTAGAGACGGGGCTGACATGGGGCACATGCACAGCTGACAGTCCCATGAAGTAGATACAGGCGCCTCGCTCGTGTGAGCTGAAGGCGGTCTCAAAACGTAGGGCTAACCGAGATGGCGGGATTCGAGCTTCTGTATAATATCTGAATGGTGCAACATCACCCCGCATTGCAACCTCATACTGAAACCTTTCTTCTTCTTTTCCTTACAGGATACGGCAGCAGGGACAGTCAGTCAGTTCATGTCTCGTCAGGCTCTATCCTCCAACGGCCACGACATGGAGCGGCCAACAGAGCGCTCCTCGCCCCCAAAGCCCTCTGGCAGGTTACGCGCCGCCTGTGACTCCTGCCATCAGGCCAAGATCAGATGCTCTGGAGGAAGTCCGTGCATGACTTGCGAAGCGTCTCAGTTCCGTTGCACCTATAGCCCAGGCAGTCGGCTGGGCCGACCCAAGGGGAGCAAGAACAAGAGGACTCTGATGCAGGAGAAGAGCAGGCGATCGGAGACACAGGAGGACAACAGTGGCACGGATGCCATGCAGTGGTCGGGCGCGGGACTGCAGCAGCAGCAGCAGCAGCAATCCGACTCCATGTCTGTCGAGTTTGACCTTGAGCATGGATCCGACGCCACATGCACTCTTGCGGATGACTTTGTCGCGGACGGCACCTCCAACCTTCTGTCAGGTCCCAGCTTGACCTCCTTGCTCGACTCGATGGATGGCACTCGTCCGAATACGAACCACGACGACGATCTGAATACCTTCTTTGCTCAGGTATACCCGCCACCCGGTTCAGTTGTTGGTTTTGCTCTCAGTGACTGACTCGCCTTTCCTTCCCAGGCCTCCGCTGCGCTGTCCCAGCCATCCTATCGCCCGCTGTCATATGAAACATCAGATTCAAGAGGTGACAGTGGGTACGTTACCAGCACTTCCAGCTCGCCCGTAGATGACACGACCTTACCCAGCCCTCACAGCATCATCTTCCCCAGTGGCAAACCCGAACCTTTGAGCACATTCACGCCCCGGGAGCCGTCCCGCTGTTCATGCCTCCAGCAACAGGTCCAGCTGGTTTACCAGCTTGGGGACCTGCAATTCTCCCACGCAGGGGGCCCCGCCGTCGACTGTGTCCTTCAGGGAGTTCAATTGGCCCAAGGCCCCTGGAAGGGCCTCATGCATTGCAACCGGTGCCAAAGTCAAGACAGCCAGAAGGAGGCTTACCTCCTCTTCGCCATGAGCATCCGTATTCTCCTCTCCTCGGTCCAGAAGCTGAATGAAAGCCTCCACCCTGTCGACGCCTCACACGAGGCAGCCAGGCGACGGGCATTTTCAGAGGCCTCCAATGTCGGGGTCTCGGTGGGCAACTTTGAGCTGACGGGTGAAGCGAAGGCGGAGGTGATCGGCGTGGCGATCCGGAGAGCGCTGCAAAACATCACCTCCGCCCTTCTCCATCTATGGGACCGCACTGGCCGACCGAAGCCGCTGTCCGTCGCGGACCTCGGCAACAGCAACAGCCGCAGCCGCAACAACGCTCCTGAATCTCCCATCAGCATCCTGTCCAGCATATCGACGGAATCGCAGAAGTCTCACCATCCCAGTTCCTTGTCCTCAACGAACTTGGGCGCCGAAGATATAGGTTCTCTTCTCAACACTCTGCAGTGCACCATGCAAGCCCTGAAGTGGGATCTCAGGACATGAGCGTAGAAAAATGGGCCACGAAGTCTGGGGACGGTGCACGCATGTGCGTAAATGGGTTTGGGTTGCTTTCTATGTTGGTGTTGGAGGTCTTCTATATTCAGAGGCATGTTAAGTTTGAGCGAACTCACCGATATTTTGGCTGAATGTAAATGCCAAATGGCCCCTGGCGAGAGGTTGCTTCCCTGACGGGGCCGGCCGCACGGTTCAGACCACCTTGTAAGCCACTCAATCCAACAGTTGCCAATATTGTCAACTTTACATATCCAATCCTAAGCTGGTAGATTGAAGCCATGTCACGTTCACATGTCACGAAGAAACTACGAAGCGGTCAGCATGCATATTGCAACATGTCTGTGCCTTTGGGTTGAGTAGTGGCCAGTTCCTTCTAATTCAGGTTTGAGATGTAGTTAGTTTTCCCTCACTCCGGTATATTTCCAATTATGCAAGCATTTAATATTAAAACGGGCGGTTATCCAGGTGCCGTCCTCTGATGGCAAACCTGGACGTGTTTGTTCGGGCCATTTGCGGAGAGGGGGCGACAAATGACCGAGGAAAAGCTCCGACATCGCGAACAACTACAACGCGAGACTCTTACTTGAATCGTACTTGGCTTCACTGATGCATTGTGATTCTCAAAACTTTATGGTTTTAGTTTTAGTGTTTCCTGCGGCAACAGAAGTTTGTGGTCTCAGGCAGCGCGGTGGTGTAGTTGAGCCGATAAAACTTGGTTTTATCGCATTTACTGAGCTTTTCGGGCTTTGCCAGGTACTCGATACATGCCCCAAGTCCAGGAGATGCCTCTTGAGGTGATCGTCGTCGGCGCCGGCATAGGCGGCCTTTGCACTGCTGTCGCCATGCAACAGGCTGGTCATTCCGTCAAGGTAATAGGAACCGACCGCTCTTCAACCATGGCTCGACTGATCAAACTTTACTAACAGAGCACAGGTCTTTGAGAAGTCTCGCTTTGCCGCTGAAGTTGGGGCCGCGCTCCTCGTCACCCCGAACGGGGAGCGCGTGTTGTCTCGCCTGGGATTCGATTTCACGAGGGCGAGAGCCGACGACATGACATGCTTCGAGGTTCTGGATGGTGTCACGTTCGAACCCCTGAGTCGCGCCGACCTGAGCCAAGCCCGCAAGGAGTTCGGAGCTCCGCTGTACACGGTCCATCGCGTGGACCTGCACAACGAGCTCCTGCGGCTGACCTCGGACTTGGACATTCGGCTGGCGTCGAGGGTGGTGGCGGCCGATGCAGAACAGGGCTTTATCCTTCTTGAGGATGGAACGAGGCACCATGCCGACCTCATCATCGGGGCGGACGGACTGCATTCGGTTCTAAGAGGCGTGGTGCTGGGCGATCAAGATGCGGCCAAGGCGACTCCTTCGGGCATGAGCGCCTTCCGCTTCATGATCCCCACGTCACAGCTGCAGGATGATCCGCACTTTCGTGAGCTGCTGAAGTTGAAAGGGAGAGGAAATAGCGTGTTGGCGGACACAGCCCACCAGACGGAACGCCACATGGTGTGGTACACCTGCCGGGAGTAAATCTTGTCCCCCACCAGACCATAGGATTCTATCTGAACTTCACGCCAGTGGACAGATCCAGAACTTCGCAGGCATTCACGAAAGCATGCCAACTGGTGGAGATGGTAAGCAAAGGACGGGTGAGGCGTGGACTCATAGATTGACGCAAGCTGACCAAATTCTTCAAGATCTGAAAACGCTGATGCTGGCAGAATTCAGCCATTATCACCCGAGTTTGACTCATATTATCAAGTGAGCCTTGAATCGTCTTCACTACAATAAAGGGACCGCATGTTGACGGGGAGATCGAACTCAGCGTGGCTCCCAATGTGACCGACTGGCCCCTTTCCTTCCACGACCCGCTTCCAACATGGTGTCGGGGGAAGATTGTCCTAGTCGGCGACGCTGCTCACCCAGTGAGTTTGTTTCCCCTTCTACCCCTTCATTCTCCGCGACTATCGCGGGGGGCTCACACGAGAGACGATGCAGATGCTTCCGTTCGGCGCACAAGGGGCAAACCAGGCCATTGAGGACGCTGGGGCACTGGGTGCGATTTTCAGCAGCAGCGAATCCACATTGGACGTCGCCGGCCGCCTGGGCGTCTTCGAACGAGTCCGCAGGCTACGCGCGTCAAGAGTTCAGACGATGTCCAAGGTCCGCCTTGGCAAGGAGGGAGAAGTGGAAGCAGAACTCAGGCAATACGCTGATCCTCCGGGCTCCGGTGCGTTTCACTGACTCTCTTTTGGTGTCCCGCTAGACTGTGTTTTTCCAATTCTAAAGGTTGTCGTGGTGTCCGAGGTTTTGGCTTACATCAATCCTAGATGTACCGACTTCATTCGCCGAACGTTACAGGCACGATTATGGGTGAGTTTCACAGCGGCTAAAGTCATCGGCTTCTAGGACTCAAGCTAACTCTTGCAGATTCGATGTGTATGCTGCGTGTAAAGAGGCATTGGCCAAGGGAGTATAAACGGATGAGCCAAGCGCGCGCCATGGTGGCGGCGCGTATTGTGTGTCTGCGGCCTGGATATAAGCAATCCAATGGCCAACAAATACAGCGACTAATATCTAGATGCTATACAAATGATTTGCGGATATGCAGTGTAGCTTCAGGGACAAAATGCACATTTGTTCACGCCACCCCCAATCGGTGTCACGCAGCGGAGTAGCAGGCGCACCGCGAGGCCATGCTCTCGAAGATTATGCAATGTACATGCACTTTGTGAGTTATGCGCCCAAGAGGGAGCAGCGATAATAGCAGGTAAAAATATGAACAAGCACACATCGAAAGGCTTGCCCGCTAGACGGAAGACCTGTAGCTGGCGACCCGGATACCAGTGGGATCCGAGCCGAGAAAAGCATACCACAGGCAACTAAAATAATGGCCGTGCAAATCAGCCTTGCCTATGGCTGCATGGAAATCGGACTGCAATCCACAGGGAAAGTGGCCGAATCCAACGGCCATCAATTGGCTCCCCGAGTTATCACCTCTGCTTCCTGGGACTTGAGAATTAGATATGATCTGTACAAAACGATCAGACTGCGCGCCCAGCGTCATGTCAGGACGGCAGACCATCCAACTAGTAATTTTTGACAAAGGTCCATGTTTTAAGATGCTCCAAACAGACACATTCGTCATCGACCCTGTGCAGACCCCAGGCCTCGTTCACGTGGCCAACTTGACCCAGGAGAGCGCCAGAACAACTGAGGAGCTGCTCAAAGAAAACAATGAGAAGTATCACATCTTCTTCACGGTCGAGGACCACATGGGTGTAAGTATGCCCGTATCGACCCGCCAATCGACTGAGCTGATGCGGGCCACAGGTGTTTCTGCACAACCACATCGCCCACCATGATCTGACTCTCTGGGCGCTGGGCGCGAAACCCGAGGTCCTGAGGTCCCAGCACGACCGCAATGCTCGATATATGCGGGACGCCATGATCGTGGTCGAGCCGCTGGTGCAGGATCTCGAGGACGACGTGATCTTCAAGAAGTGCCTTGGTAAAGAAGAGCACTTCCGCAACTTTGAAAGGTATTTCCTCAATCAGATCACGCAGAAAGGGTATCAAGCCGTGCTGCAAAGATACCTCATCGGGGGAGGAGACATTGCCGATGACATGCTTTATCGCATCTACATGGGTATGTGACCGACGTCCCATACCCTGACCTGAAGCCGGTTCAGCTTTTCGGATGGAATCAAGAGAAGCCGGCTGACCCATTGGGCGTACACCGTAGGCTATGTGCACGGGCTCATCCATATCTGTCTCGCGCTCGAGTTCCGACAGCCTCTGCTCCTGGCCGAGGGGTTGGCGCAGGCCGCGGTGCATCATGACTACTGGTATACAGAGTATCTCTCTGCGGCGGAAGTGCTGGCAAAAGAGGCCAAAGAGTCGCCTCTGCCACTGGCCACCATCGTCGACATGGAGCGCCAGGACCCCAAGATCAGCACCGCCTCGAGTCTGGACTACCATACCCAGACGCGGAAGCACTCGGGCCGCTGGGCCATGGACAAAGAGATGGCACGCGATGGGGTTCTTGCCAACGCCAAAGACGAGCTGGTGCGTCTGGCGGCGAGGTGGCGCGTAGACCCGGATGATATAAAGAGCGCGACGGCAGAGCTCATCAACACCGCCAGTGCGTCACTCAACCTGAAGCCTCTCTTTTGGTTCCTTCTCTTCACTGGGCCGCTGCTAACTCACGCGTAATTCATGACAGTTTACATCACGGCGGGCGCACAGCGGCCACCCTACCAGTGCACCTTTGACTTCTTCCTGTTGCACTGTGCCACCGCGAGCATCGGGCATGTGTCCTTCCTCAAGGACGAGTCCATGACGAAGGAGCAGAAGGCACGCCTGCTCGAGTACAGCGGCCGGGTCTTCATGATGACATACGCTGGCATGGGGACGCCGCAGCTGCGCCTGGACTATCTCTGCTCGCACCGGTCCAAGCTCCCCAACCAGGGCTGGGCTGAGGTGTTTGAGCGGGCGTGCCTCCACGAGGACGACGGGCACATGGCCAAGATGATTCGCTCCACGAAGATCGCCCAGGACATTTCCAAGCCGTACGACCACCTGCCTGAGTTTCGGGTCAAGCAGGACATGTTTCTGACGGCGGGTATCGCCATGATTGATTCGGGGTCGTCGCAGCCCATGACGTGGACAAAGCACAGGGACTTTATTCGCGGCGCCGGCTTTCCCGGTGCATGGGAGAGGTTCCCCAAGAGGGACTACTGACGAATTTTGATTGGCTGGACACATGGACGATAGGGATGTCTACCTAGGCAGCGATGAATGCTATTGATTCCGGTTTCTCGGTGACCGAGATGTCAGAAAGCCACCTCGTCATCAATATCAGCATGCACGTACCATAGGGAAGTCCCTGGCCACGGAGTCATGTCGCTCACTCGAACACTCAGCCGCCTGAATGCAGTCACCGACCGCGATACAGCACGCGAGAGCCTCAGCAGGGAGGGTACTTGTACCAACTGGAGCAAGACCCCATAACTGGGCAGCGCAATTCTCCGATCCTCCAATCCTCCACACATACCCCAGAGCAAAAACTCGCCGAAAATACAAACACCCCGTAATTGCGAAGGGGAACGATTGTTTCGAGCGAATCATATAGTGGCCGAAAGCGGAGAAGCATTTTAATCAGCAATGGGCGTTTTTAAGTGAGCAGAGCATCCACATGCAACCAGTTGCGCATTCACGTTGTGGAGTTCCTCCGTGCCTCTTAGGGTACGGGGGTCTCCTATGCCCACATGAGCCCTCTTTTCCCTCTGTTCTGAGGATCATTATCAAATCGAGCATTGAGCACACTTCTCACACGTCACAGCTTACCCTCAAATCTTCAGGAAAACGTGATGCTTCTTCCGATGATTGTGTGGACGAGCGGGCTTTTGCTCGGCCTCGTTCCCTCTGGTATGGCTGACTTCTTCGAGACCCGACGACTCTGGCGCCGTTCGCGATACTGACGGAAAAGCAACAGGGACGGCGCTCGCATACAATCAAACTCTCGTCGCTTCAATCAGTCGTGGCGCTCCTCTGCGCGTGCTGCCCCTCGGAGACTCCATCACGTACGGCTACAACGAGCCAAGCGGCAACTCGTACCGCCGAGACGTCCAATGCTTGCTGTACGTGGGCGGCAACCCGGTGAGCCTGATTGGATCGATTAAGAACGGCGACTGGGACAATAACGACAGCGACGCCTTCATCTATCACACCATCGATGAGATCCAAGAGGCCGGCACCCCCGAGCTCACCCGCCAAACGAGCAAGCCAAATGTCATCCTGCTGCATGCCGGCACGGTCAACTTCGTGCTCAGCAAGAACGTAACCAACACTCCGGAGCGGCTGGGGCACCTCATTGACTTCATCACGGAACATAACCCAGATACCCTGCTGGTCGTGTCTCAGCTGATTCCCAACCAAAACGCGACGGTGAATGCTCTCATCGACTGGTACAACGACGAGATGCCCGCCGTTGTGGCCGCACGAGCCAGGGCTGGCAAGAGGGTCATTATGACATCGATGCGTGGAATGACTGTGGAACTTCTGCTTGACGGCACGCACCCCTCGGAGCGTGGCTCTCGTGTCATGGCCCAGCGCTTTTACGAAGCAGCTGTAGAGGCGGGCCGCCGAGGCATGGTGGTTGCGGCGGAAGGCCCTTTTACCGATCGCGGAGCGTCGTCTTTGTCGCCGTCTGGCAAGTGCTCCGATCTTAAAGATTGAATCAGGAGAGCTTCGGAGTCGCTGGGAGAAATGCGCGCTTCGGGCAACTGGTAAGGAATATGTGACGAAACGTTGTATGTGAAGCTGCTGCATTGCATCTCCTTGTTCAACATATTGAAGTGACGTGGAGTTCCAGCACAATTCACAAGTTTTCTTCGCATGTTGTTAGGTGTAATGGCAAATAATAAATTGCTGTTCATGTTATCCAGTGCATGCTGCCGTATCAACAACCACATCACCTTGCAGTATCGTGATACCTTCACCACAGCTCCAAGTGGTTCCTTCTCGCTGCTTCCCTCGCTAGCCCACCTCTCACTGACGTTCATCACGTCGCCTTTCGGGCGCTTTGGTTCGTTTCTTTAGCCGTGTCTCGGATCCGTCAGTGCTGCCGACCGGAGATCGGGTGCCCCCCCCGCCGCGATCTCCGTCTCCCGCCGCCCCACCACACCGGACACGGGCCGGCGAGCCGCCCCACATATTTCCAATTAAGGAAATAGAACCCGGGAAGGCGTAGCCCTCCTCCCTACCCTAGAGCCGCATACCCCTCGATCCATAGGCAGACGACATCCGTCACCCAGTCTCTTGTCATTATACACAGCTACGTGAGTTGCCTTTGTTACTCTTGCAATATACTTGTGAATTTCCTCCCTACTTTGCTCCGTGCCCCTTTCTCCGCTCTCTTTTCGGGGCATTCCGCGGCAGCGTAAAAATTGGCCGCCTAGGATTTTCGGGTCGGAGTGATACAACACAGTAGTTCTGAGTCATGGGGGGTGTTGACTGCCGAGCGGAACGGAAAGAAAAAGAAGCGAGGACTTGAAAGTCCCCGACGACTGGTACCGGCCCAGCCAACGAACTTGACACTGAAAGGAGCAAACCGGTATCTCTGCAGGATGAATATGCTCAAGGCATGACACCTGGAAATAAACCATACGGAATGATGATCGAGTATATGTGGCGTCAATCATAAAATACGGCCCTTATTTTATACCCGTAGATGGACAGGCAGCTGCATGGTGTGCTGGCGTGTCATTACACTTACCTACATGTGATATATCGAGCAATGCCTAATTCCCGTCCATCGCCTGGTTTACGAGGGAATCTCCTGGCTTCCACTGAGACTTGTTTTGCTAGTGTTGTGCAACAGTCTCGCGGCCAGGCTTTGATGATTGCCAAAATGCACGCAACCACAAGGTCAGACGAGAACACCCTGTTGCTCTTTGGGCCCCAAATCCCACGACTGGTCCCGTCCCGCCTGGCAGAGCTCCGGAGGACGATTCAAGAGGCCCCAAAGCTAGAGTTCCTGGTCCGGATTGCACAGGACCTGCCCACGGTATGGGCGGCCACAATTCACCCAAACAGTCCCCGTTTTGGACGTCTCACAGGCGCCGAGCAACAATTACAGCAGCTCGGGGCGTTCCTCGAGAATGATGCCGCAGAGCTGCAGCATCCATCCGGGGTCCCCTGTTGCAACCTGGTCCTCGCACCCTTGACAGTTCTCTCCCAGATTGCCGAATATGTGCGCCTCGGCCGCCAGGGCCCCGTCCAGGGATTCTGCGTCGGCTTCCTGGCCGCTGCCGCCGTGGCGAGCGCACGAAACAGGGCAGAGCTGGAGCAGTGGACGGCCACAGCCGCACGGCTGGCGGTCTGCATCGGAGCCGTCATCGACTTGGAAGAGCAGGAACGGTCCGACGGGCACCATACGTCGCCTGGATGCAGCTTTACATGGTCGGTTCGCTGGACGTCGACTTTGGAAAAGGAGTACTTGGACAAGACACTATCGTCCTCCCCCGAGGTAATTGATCGCCAAACACCTGCTGATCTTCTTGCTTGGCTTACATGGTCCGTAGGCGTATATTTCGTGCTTGACCGACGTCGACAGAGTCACACTCACGATACCCGAGGGCCACTCTGCAGGCTTTGCCCAACAACTGGCCGACGGCGGACTGTCCGCTCAGCCCATCGGCCTCTGCGGTCGATATCACACATCCAGCCCGGGTCGAGAGGTACTGGTGCAACAGCTCAAGTCACTCTGCCGACAGGACGAAGGGTTTCAGTTCCACGCGGGCGAGCAGCTGGCCCTGCCCCTGCGGTCCACCTCGGACACCAGACTCATCGCCAACGGTGCGGCGCTCCACGACGTCGCGCTGGACAGCATCCTGGTGGACGTATGCCGGTGGTACGAGACGGTGCAAGCGGCCGTGGACGCCTGGGACGGCCAGCCCGTCAAGGTGACTTCCATCGGCAACAGCTCAGGCGCCATTCCTCGCTCCCTCAAGCTGGCCACCGCCGCTCACCAATCTCTCGCTTTGGAGGACCATGCCCTGTCCTCCCCGACGGCAAGCCCACCCATCAACGGCACGTTGTCGACTGCCCAGGCGACGCCAGACAGCCTGCTGAGCCCGCAGGTAGGCGGGGCCTCTTCCATGCCCATCGCCGTCATCGGCATGGCGTGCCGGTACGCGCAGGCCGATTCCCTCGAGCAGTTCTGGTCCCTGATAAACTCGGGCGGGAATGCCGTTTCGCCCGTTCCGGCGGATCGGTTCCGCTCCGAGGACCTCTGGCGGACGCCGAAAGGCCCCTTTTTCGGCAACTTTGTGCTGGACGCCGACACGTTCGACCATCGCTTCTTCCACATGTCGGCCCGAGAGGCAGCATCCATGGACCCCCAGCAGAGGCTGCTACTCCAGGTCTCGTACGAAGCCATGGAGTCGGCCGGGTACGCGGAGGGGTCCGAGTTGCCCAACCGCCCGGTGGGCTGCTATGTCGGCGCGGGTTACGTCGAGTACGAGGACAACGTAGCATCGGAGAACGCAACCGCTTTCTCGGCCACCGGGACTATACGGGCCTTTGTCAGCGGCAGGGTCAGTCATCATTTCGGCTGGACTGGGCCCTCGGTTGTGTTTGACACTGCGTGCTCGTCGTCTGCCGTCGCCATCCATCATGCTTGCAAGGTGAGACAGAGATGTTGTACGCGGCAGAGTTGAACCTGAAGTGGCTAACCTTTTGAATAACACAGGCTCTTCAGACGGGGGACTGCTCCGCCGCCATTGCCGGGGGCGTGAGCATCATCACAAGCCCTACTTTCTACCAGAACCTGGCTGCGGCCTCTTTCCTCAGTCCAACAGGCGCTTCCAAAGCCTTCGATGCCGATGCGGACGGATACTGCCGCGGCGAGGGCGCCGGTATGCTCGTCCTGAAGCCACTGGCCCAGGCTGTGGCCGACAACGACCGCATCTTCGGCACCGTTGTGGGATCGGCCGTCAACCAAAACTCAAGCTGCAGCCCAATCACTGTGCCAGACTCGCAGTCCCAAAGCGACCTCTACCGCCAGGCCATGGCCGGCGCTGGTGTGCTGCCTTCCGAGGTCTCGTACGTCGAGGCCCACGGGACGGGTGAGTTGCCATTCTTTGCACAACATGTACGCCGCTGACGGAGGGACTCGCTCTAGGCACGACAGTGGGCGACCCTATCGAATGCGCAAGCATCCGCAGCGCGTTCGGCGGTCCGCGTCGGACCCGCGAGCTGGTCATCGGGTCGGTCAAGGATGTCATAGGCCATACCGAGGCGGCATCCGGCGTGGCGGGCGTCATCAAGACGCTGCTCATGATGCAGCACGGCACGATCCCCAAGCAGCCCAACTTCACTCGGCTCAACCCAAGGATTCCCGCCTTGGAGCCCGACAGACTGGCCATTGCCTCGCAGACTCGTCCGTGGCATGACAGCACGAGGCGGACGGCCCTTGTCAACAACTATGGCGCGGCTGGGAGTAATGCCGCCATCGTCCTCGAGGAATATCGACAAGTCACAAACGCCTCCTCCTCTGCCACCGCCAGCAGCACGTCTCCGGAGAACGATGTGGTCGAGTGGTTCCCGATCTTTATGTCGGCCAAGACGCCAGAGAGCCTGCGCGCGTACAGCGCCGCGCTGATGGCGTTCTTGGACCGACTCCCTGCTTCCATGTCGTTGGGCGACGTCGCGTACAACCTCGCGCGCAGGCAGAACCGAACACTCGAGTATGCGTCGACCTGGGCCTCGGCGAGCCTCCCTGCCCTCCGCCAGGACCTGGAAGCCATCTCGTCCGGCGCGCGCCCCGTGTCCCAGCGCAACGTGGACAAGAAGACCAAGACGGCGGCTACGCTTCCGGTGGTGCTGTGCTTCGGCGGCCAGACGGGCCGCAGTATACATCTCTCCCGGGACCTCGTCCAGAGCTCGGCCTTGCTAGGCGCACACCTCGGCCGCTGCGACGAGGCCTGCCACGCACTGGGACTACCCTCGCTCTTCCCGCGCATATTTGACCCGGTCCCGGTCGAGGACCTGGTCGTGCTGCACGCCATGCTGTTCTCTGTGCAGTATGCGAGCGCCCGGGCCTGGCTGGATGCCGGCCTTAAAGTGGCCGCCGTTACGGGACACAGCTTCGGCCAGTTGACGGCGCTTTGCGTCGCCGGCAGCTTGGATCTCGTCGATGGCCTTCGCCTCGTCACCGGCCGGGCGCATCTGATGACGGAGCTTTGGGGGATTGAGCGCGGCGTCATGCTCGCCGTCGAAGGAGACGCAGAGGTACTCGCCCGTCTGCTCGAGAGCGTTTCTGAGACGGGCGCCGTCGACGTGGCCTGCTACAATGGACCGCGTAACATTGTCCTCGCCGGAACTTCCGCGGCTATAGATGCCGTTGAACAGGTCTGCCACCAGATCTCGCCCTCGCTCAAGGCCATCCGGCTGGCCAACAGCCACGCATACCACTCCCGCCTCGCCGATCCCATCCTCGAAGGCCTTCGTGGCGTAGCCGGGTCCATTGCTTGGCGACCGCCGGTGATTCCCGTCGAGACGTGCTCTCCCGGCCAGACTTGGGCCAGCATCGACCCAGTCAAGATTGCACAGCACACGCGCGAGCCCGTATACTTCAGCGAAGCAGTGCAGCGAATCGTCAGCCGACACCCGGCATGTGTGTGGCTCGAGGCTGCATCCGCTTCTCCCATCATCGGCATGGTGCGTCGTGCCCTTCCGGCCACGCGAGGCGACGACGTTCTGCTGTCTGTGGACTTGGGCCGCGCCAACCCCTGGTCCAGCCTCGCCAGAGCTTCGTCGGGTCTCTGGGCGGCCGGCTCAGGGGCAGAATTCTGGGCCTTTCATCGCTCGCAAGTACATCGGTACCGCTGGTTGGATCTGCCTCATTATCAGTTTGCGAAGACGAGGCATTGGATGCAATACCGGCCCGCCCGGGCTCAAGCGGAGGTTCAGGCCCCGGTACCCAACCCGGGCCCTCCGGAGCTGGTGCGACGGCTTGGAGACGGCGATGGAGAAGCCTTGTTCGCAGTGGATGTCTCACATGAGATATTTGACCTGAGCGTCAGCGGCCATGCGGTTGTCGGCCAGAGTCTGTGTCCTGCAGGCTTGTACTTTGAGCTGGCCATCCGAGCGGCGAAGGTCCTTGAGGTTGCCGCTGGGAGCAAGTCCAAGGTGCCTCACATCGAGAATCTGCACATCCAGTCTCCGCTGGGACCCAAGCCGGACGGGGCCCTGTTCATTGCCTTGACAAAACAAGAAGGCGACAAGTGGACCTTTTCCTTCTTCTCGTGTTCCCCTGATGCTATGGCCCGTCAACCCCAGCGCACCACCAATGCCCGCGGCATCGTGGCCCTGCTCGAGGCAGAAGCAGTGACTTCCCGCCTTCAATTTGTCGGACGCCTGCTGGGAAGCTCGCGGTACGACCAGGTTGCGTCGTCCCCTGACGCGAACCGACTATCTGGAGATGTGCTCTACAAGATCTTCGGACGCGTCGTCAACTACGCTCCGTACTACAAGGGCGTGCGGAACACCATCGCCTGCGACGGAGAAGTGGTTGGTGACGTGATTATGCCCCGTGGCGAAGAAGCAGAGCGTCTCGCCTCCAGCATCTCGGACCCCCTGGCGATCGATAACTTCTTGCAGATCGCTGGCATCCATGTGAACTGCCTGCAGGCAGGAAGCAGCGACGATGACGTCTCTGTCTGCAACGCCATCGGGGAGGTGCTCTGGGGCGAGACCTTTTGCCAAGGCAAACCTTCGGGGTCTCGGACGTGGAGGGTCTATTCGAACATGGAGGCCAAGGGCAAGAACACCGTCGTGAACGACGTATTCGTCCTGGATGTCACGACTGGCGCAGTCATCTTGGCCATTCTGGGAGCGGAATTCAGCCAGGTGTCGCTTTCTTCGTTGCGTAGGGTCCTGTCCAAGTTGAATGGAAACGCAGCAGCGACCACTTCGCCATCAAAGACTTCCTCCCCGCCGGCTACAAACGGCGCCTTCACGAATGCACAGGGTCTTCTTCCCAACGGAACAACGCAACACGATGGCCGCCCTGTGACGGAGCCGTCGCCGTCACCAGCCGAGCCTGCAATGGTTGGTGCTGGTCCTGCTGCCGACGTTGGCCAATCCGTCCGCAAGATGCTGAGCGAGGTCTTTGGAATGGCTGTCGAGGAAGTGCAGCCGGACGCATCCCTGGCAGACCTGGGCGTGGATTCGTTGATGATCACTGAAATCTCCAGCGAGATCCAGAAGCGATTTGACCTGACTTTGTCGATGAACGACCTCCAGGATCTGACCGACGTCCAGTCCCTGACTCGGCGCCTCGTATTTGCTTCATGGGGCTCTGCCCCTGCCCCCCCTCCCACTCCTGCTCCAGCTGCGCCGAAGATGCAGAATGGAGTGCCAGTCACGAATGGAGTAGCACATACTAATAGAGTCACGAATGGAGTCATCAACGGCGTCCAGGCCGAAGAGGAGGATGGAGACGGCGGCGTCGCAGCCGTTGGCAGTACCTGGCTTGCCACCAACCGGAACACATTTGACAAGGGCGTTCAAGAACACGGTTTCGTCAATTTCCGACGACACGTCTATCCTCACCAGGCGCAACTCGTAGTTGCATACACGGTTGAGGCACTGGCCAGCCTGGGCTGCCATCTACGGACGCTGCGCGCTGGCGAGCGTCTGCCCGAACCCGTATACATGCCCAAGCACGCCAAACTCATGGCTCAGATGTACAGGATCCTCGAGGATGCAGGACTCATAGTCGGTGCCCAGAGCTCCGGCGCCACTCGGACAGAGCGGCTCGTCCCCCAGGTGTCCGCCCAGCAGCTACACGATAGCATCGTACAAGAGTTCCCCCAGCATGCGGCAGAACACCAGCTCCTGCGCACGACCGGAGTCCATCTGGCCGACTGTCTCGCGGGTCGGACGGAGCCACTGTCCTTGCTCTTCGGCGATGCCAAAGCACGACGCCTGATGGAAGACGTGTACACCGACGGCCCAATGTTCCAAGCCGGCACGTCGTTCCTCACACGCTTCTTGGTCCACGCCTGCGACCGCTTCCGGGGCAGTCGCGAGATCCGCATCCTGGAGCTCGGTGCCGGCACCGGTGGGACTACCAGCCACCTGGTGAAGCAGCTCGAGAAGAGCGCCTCGGGACAAAGGATCCGCTATACATTTTCAGACATTTCAGGATCGCTGGTGGCAGCAGCCAAGAGGAAGTTTGCCCAATATTCGTTCATGGAATACGCCGTCATCAACATCGAGAAAGGTGTAGCCGAGCAACACCAAGGGCGGTACGACGTCGTCATCTCGACCAACTGCATCCACGCAACTCCGAGTCTCGTCCGGTCGTGCACCAACATCCAGCACATGCTGCGCAAGGACGGCATGCTCTGCCTCGTCGAGCACACGCAGAACCTGTTCTGGTTCGACCTGGTCTGGGGGTTGGTGGAGGGGTGGTGGCTGTTTGACGATGGCCGCAGCCATGCCCTCGCCTCCGAGACACGGTGGAAAGAGGCCCTGCAGGCATCGGGCTTCCCATGGGTAGACTGGTCGGATGGCGCCAGCGAGGAGGCCAAGATTCTGCGTGTCATCGTGGCGTCGCCATCGTCCCAGCTCTCAAGACCGACCATCGACAGTTCGGGTCGCGAGTCGGACGCGGCTCTCGAGACAGAGGAGACTGTCGTTTTCAAGCATGCCGGCTCCTTGCCCTTGAAAGCCGATATATACTACCCGCCAACGTTGCAGAACGGCAGTCAAGTACGTCCTGTCGGTGAGACTCACCATCGCTAGTGCTTTGCCGTTGGCCAAAGTGTCCAACGGGCTCCCCTGAATGCGCCTTTACTGACCGTGGTTTGTCCTTAAGCCTTGATGATACACGGCGGAGGCCATGTGATGCTGTCCCGAAAGGACATGCGTCCAAAACAGACGCAGCTCTTGCTAGACGCCGGCTTCGTACCCGTCAGCGTCGACTACCGCCTCTGCCCGGAGACAACGCTGCTGGAGGGCCCCATGACAGACGTCCGCGACGCCCTGGGCTGGGCGCGCAGCACACTGCCCTCCCTGACCCGAAAGCGCCCCGACATTCGCATCGCGGGAGACCGCGTCGTCGCCGTCGGCTGGTCCACGGGTGGCCACCTGGCGCTCAGCCTGGGCTGGACCGCCCCGGCTGCGGGTTTGCAGCCGCCGCAGGCCATCCTGGCGTTCTACTGTCCCTCTGACTACGAGGACGAGTGCTGGACCCGACAAAACAAGCCCTTTGGCGACGCAACTATGGCGACAGACGCGTACGAGCTGTGGGAGGCCGTGGCCGACTCGCCTATAGTGTCGTACAACCCGCCGCCGGCCGCCCGTGCCGCCGGCGGATGGATGGACAAGAACGATGCCCGCTCACGCATTGTCCTGCATATGAACTGGCACGGCCAGACGCTGCCGATCCTAGTCCACGGCCTCAAAAACAAGGACAAGGCGCAGAACGGGCCACCGCGCCTCCCGCCTCCCACACCAGAGCAGGTCCAGGCCATCAGTCCGCTGGCGCAGATCCGGCAGGGAAGATACAGCACTCCCACGTTCCTGGTGCACCCAGCCGGTGATGACTTGATCCCCTGGCAGCAGGCCCGGCGCACTGCGGACGAGCTGAGCCGCAAGGGAGTCGATGCGGAATTGCGGATCATAGACAAGGCCATTCATTTGTTTGATTTGTATCCGCGCTTCGAGAATAATGTAGAGGTGGTTCGAGCCATCGCTGACGGATATTCTTTTCTCTCTCGTCATGTTGGTATTGCATAGAACTTTTTTTTTTTTTTTTTTTTTTTTTTT
>PKSG01000656.1:139764-220525 GCA_002916505.1 Tolypocladium paradoxum
TATTGCCGTTTCTTTTCGGTCCAGGATTGAGAGTGACTTGTTAAAAGCATGTGTATAGAGTACGGACTCCTAAAAAATGGAAGAATTCCCTGGTGCCATGTACACGTACAATCTAACAAGTTACTACTCCGTATAACCATACAACTAGACTTCCTTTATTGCCATGATGCGTTTTCGATTCGAGTCTACGGTTTCATGTCTTGGCGCTGCTGAGGGGTGTTGTATATGACCACTTGTTCCCAAGGCAAGCTATGGCCAAGCCTACATGTACGTCCAATGGGATACGGCGCTGGAGAGAAATATATACAAACACGGCTCGCAACTAAGCTGGTTGTCCAGTTGTCAAGTTTCCCGAGTCGCGGCCGGGATCCATGCGTACTCCGGCCCGACGCCCAGTTTCCCCGAGCTGACAAGGTACGGCCACTTACATAGAACGAAGACTCGCTCGCTGGGGAAACCACACCCGTGAGGCTCGATTGGTTGCTTTTAGTTATCTCACGTGGTATTTGCCGGCGTTTTGAATGGGTCGCCCGCGAAAAGATTAGGACATGCCGTGTCCTGGCACGGCAGAAGCAGATCGGGGTCTTTTTCATGTAGATGGACCGGACCGCTAATGCCGTCCATGCGTCGCATGTCGGCTCAACAGGGGTTATTATTCACCGCTCAGTGCCTGGCGGCCGGCGCTTTTCCTTCCTCGCCCTCTTCCACTGGATACATGTACTCAGGGGATGTGGTGCGGATGTCTTGTAGTTCAGGGACACTTGAGCTCACCAGGGACTGGAGGTTGACATTGGCGGCGAGACGCGTGAGGCCTGTAGAGAAGAGGGAAAGAAAAAGCCACGTGTATCTCCCCATCCAACGAGCTGAAGGTACTTGCCCCCTAATATAGCATTTCACGCATGTTCCTCGTACTTCTAAAATGTACAATCCAAAAGAACGCGAGCCATGTTCAATGACCTCCTGTGCAGCCCTAGGATGTCCAGTCGTTAACTTCAATAGCATTTCCTGGAATGCGTCTTGATGGCCAAGAGCTTTCCTGGAATAATGATATGTCCATTCACGGGTATCGCAGATCCTCCAGCCGTCGTCACGTATAAGACGTCTTTGTCAAACTGACCCCTTCCAAACGTTGCCGCGGTGGGCTCCGCAACATCCGTCGAGTTCAGGCTTCCAGCCACAACGACTTGCCGCTTCCCATCCGGCGAGACCTTGACAATAGAGTTTGCCCCGCCTGTGGAGGTAAAAATATTGCCCTCACAGTCGAGAGTAAAGTCGTCATATACTTCCATCGGTCTTTGTGCCTTCGCAACGGCGGTGAACTGTCCGGCTGCTGTTCCGTCCTCGTGAATGGGCACCTTGAAGATTTGGAACTGTCCAGAGTTGGCAAAGTACAGCGTGTCTCCGCGGATGTGCAAGCCGTTGACGCCGTGTGGAGTATTCAACGGGGATGTGTAAGTGCAGTTGATGACGACCTGGTAGTCTCCCGTCTTGGCGTTCACACGGTAAATGACCCCGGCTTTGGAGTCTCCAACCAGGAGAGTCTTGTCCTTCCTCGAGAGCACCGAAATGCCGTTGAAAAGCTGGGACTCGGGGACGTGCTTGATCTTGGAGATCTTTGGCGCAGGGACAAGACCGCCGTTTTCCACTTTGACGCCGCGCATGTCGACGCTCCAAAGGGCCCACGTTCCAGCGCCTAAGTTTGGTGTCATGAAGTGGTAATCTCCCGTGATGACGGCGAAGACATCAGGCTCGTACTCTGCAATCCCGGTGAGCGCATTTGCCTCTGTGAATTCGTGGACGAGGACCGAGTCCCCGGCCCGGCGTGGGTCGACCAAGACCAGTTCCCTGCTCGTCAAGGCTGTGACAAGGATCTGTCCGTTGGAACGGACAGCAAGGTTCTCGATAAATGAGTTATTTGGAAACTCGAAAACGGTCTGTGTGTGGCCATCGTGGTGTGCTGGCGCCGCTGCTGCCGCGCCCAAGAGAGCAGCAGAGGCAATAAAGAGGGTGGATAGCATGGTGACTGAGATGTTCTCCGTCGAGTGCTCAGACTATAATCACTTGGCGAACGAAAGCCAAAGTGAAGGCAGAGAGCCTAGACTTTGGCGGTCCTGATATATGTCCTGCTCGACCGATTGTGATGGCATCATGGGCCCAATCCAAGAGTTTCGGGCAATAAAAATGCGGCTGAAAATAGCTTTATTGGGCGTGGCTTGCTGCTAGATAATTAACAGGGATGTCGCCTGCTTCCCCCTCTGTACATGTCAAACCCCAAAGCAATCGGGTACTTTTTGTTAATTCGCAGGAATATGCAGCCGTACTTCGTATACGTGTAAGCGCCGAAAGAACTATGATTAATGGGATTACATCCTTGCCTATTCAATAGGTAGCATATTACTTCAACACAGACGTATAAACACCGAAAAAGGTTGCTCAATTGCACTGGATCTATTGGACTGACATTCGTGTAAAAGGGCCGAAGAAATGTGCTGCCAACCGCAGGATCCTCATGTTCGGGCCGCGATGCATGCACGCTTCAATATTAGAACGCCACAAGGAACCGTTTTATTGAACGCAACTGTCAAGTCTAATGCCTCATTGATGTATAAAGACAATTCGAAAGCTGCGAGCTCGTCAGGAAAAGAGAGTCGAGCAATCAGACCAAGTCAAACCTGACCCTTGAACAACAGAACAAACTGTGCCCTGACCCCAGACCTCGAGCTCACCATGCGGGCTTTCGCCTCTTCCCTTCTCTTGGGCCTCGTTGCCTTCACGGAGACTCTGGCGTCTCCCGCCACGCACAAAGGCTCTATCCCGCTGCCTCAGCGCCTGCTCCACCAGTTCCCGCTCGGAACCTGGGTGGAAAACATCTGGGTGCGGCCCAATGGCAACCTGCTTCTTTCGACCTCTACGCCCAACGCCTCAGTGTACCAGGTGTCGAAGCCCTGGACCAAATCTCCAGAGGTTACGCTCGTGCACACCTTCTCCGAGTACGTTGACAGACTGATCGGCATCGGCGAGTCCACCCCAGACAAGTACGTCGTCGTCGGCTCTCGCTTCACCAGTGCGGAGCTGACGGGCAAGCCCATCAACGGCACCTGGGCCACCATGGAGCTCGATTTCGCCCGCGACACCAACCGCCCATCCTTCCGCCTCATCGCGGCGATGCCCGAGGCCAATCTCCTCCAAAGCATCGCCAGCCTCCCCCACGACCCGGCCACCGTGCTCATCTCGGACCAGTTCCTCCACAGCCCCGGCCAGGTCTGGCGCCTCGACACCCGCACCGGCAAGTACAGCCTCGCCATCAAGGATCTGCCCGAGTTGAACACGACCAACAAGGTGACGGATGTTGGCATCAACGGCATCAAGATCCGTGGCAACCAGGCCTACTGGGCCAATAGCGACGCGAACATCATCTACCGCCTCAAGATCGACCGGACTGGCGCTCCTGCTCGCGGTGCTAAGCCCGAAGTCGTGTCGTACTTTGCGGGCGCTGTCTACGATGACTTCACCTTTGGTCCCTGCGACGAGGACTGGATCTGGGCGACAGGAAATGCTGACAACCGCCTCTTCGCCATCAGGGCCGATGGCAAGACTGTCGTCGTCCTCGGCAACGGTACTGACTCGGTCTTCCCGTCGCCTACCGCCGCTGGGTTCGGTAAGCGTCACGACAAGAACATCCTGTACGTCTCAGGGAGAGATAAGGAGCTCCCGGTCAATGGAAAGTACCAGGTTGGCGGTTGGGTCAGAGCTGTCGATACCACTGGCTTCCGATTTTAAATTCTAGACACTCCAGTTCAACATCTGCTTGTTTGTACTTTCCCTTCCACATGCAGTCAGGGGCTGAAGCTTGTCAATGGCACTTTCATGGGGGGCATTGAGGCTCCGAGGAGAATTCCAAATCTTCTCAACTAAACGTGCGTGACAGCGAGGCGATGTGCTACTATAGAGTAGTATAGATAGCGGTTAAATTAAATTTTGGTGGCCCTGAAGTCTGTTCCTGTCATAGGAGAGGCAATCCAAACAGTTGAAGCCCCAGTCCAGTCACAAGCTCGTGTAGCTATATCAGTTTCGCAAACGTAGAAGCAGGCACCGGGCCTTGTCGCGGTAAATTAAGCCGTTAACTAAACCACGAACTACTCCGTAGTGTAGGTGCATTAATGTTACGGCTCGGGAAAGTATATGCTTGCCGAATATATCTGTTTGTTCTAGATGTAACGTACTTGGTACATCTAGTCGAAAAATAATCTCATTAAGGTTACAGTTGGGAATATATTACTGTTCTCCCTACTACCTTCTATAGTATCCCCGATTGGGTATTAGCCCGCCCCCTGTACTATTCCCTTTGGTAGTTAGAGCTTACAGGAAATAAAGCGACTTCTATCGTATTCTATTCCCTACAGATGAGCGCCTCAATAGGGGCGGCACTGTACATCTCGGAGGTGTCAATAAACGGACTCCCGTATTCTGATTCTGAGATAGCTGAAGACAACGGGCTTAAGTTCCGTGAGGTTTGGGAAGCTGTGGAGCCCATCAAAGCGGCGGCATGCGCCATTCGGTAGGCACAATAGTGCTTTGTAAACTTAATCTGCAACTCTATTTGTTTTCTGTTCCAACTTCCAAGTTAGGGCTTTGCGAGGCCGCAGCCTGCCTGAGGCCAATCTCAACAGGTTCATGTGGGCGACCCCGCTCTCGAAACCGCCCCTTCAAAAGAACCTGAACTTCATTCAACACCTGGAACCACACACAAAAGGCAGGTCTCAACCGATACAAAACGCAAGCTAGCCTTTTGATGGATGACAATGCCCTCACTCCGATCCCAAGCCTCACGCTGGACCCGCGACTTATTCGCGTGGCAACACCAGGGTACCCCATCGCGGAGCCGAAGTGATGAGAGACCGCGACGACTGCCATTGGACCGACCTCAGTGGCCATTATGCGCATAGCCGCCGATTTCGGTGCAGGCTCGCGAGCATCATGCGGACTGGAAGGCCAATGTTGCCAAGGCTATGGCGACCATGAGCGAGACACTCCACTGCTTCAAGCCAGAAAGCCCATGTCCTGCCAGCCACGAACAAACAACCTTGTCAAACTCTCGCTCACCGGTCCCAGCCTCGACAACGTAGGCGAATGCTCTCTCGCCTTTGCTGTTCCCAGCAAGAGGCCGCCACAGCTCATACGGATGAAGTTATCAGCCAGGAAGTCCGCCAGCATATACGCTGGGTTGGCCCCCTCGGGCCAATTGTCGTTGCTCCGCGGCCAGTCCCGTACGCGCTGCACCCACTGTTCGAGAGGAATGACGCCCTCCTCGCCCCGTGGAATGCCTAGTGCGTCTGCAAGCACGGTGAGCGTGTCGAGCCAGGACTGGCGGATCGGGTTCTCGACTTGGTAGATGGGATGCAGCACCACTTCGTCCGGCTGCGTCACGATGTCGATCAGCGTCCCCGCCACATCGTCCGCTGGCGTCCAGCCCATGCTGCCTGGCAGGGCCGGCAGTGCCCCCAGCGTCTGCGACGACTTGATCAGGAACGATACATGCTCCCTGGGGTTCCAGTGGCCGTTGGTTCTACTGCCCGCAATCTGGCCCAGGCGCACGGCGGCAGCGCGGAACCGGTCCGGATACCGGTGCAGAGTGGCGTCGAGCATGCGCTCGCAGATGTACTTTGCGTCGCCGTACCCGGTCGGCAGCACGCTTTCGATGGGCACGCGCTCCTCAGGCACCACCGGCTTGCCCGTCCAGAGCGGGTGGTGGCCGACGGTGGCAATGGACGACACAAACTCAAACGACACCAGGCATCCCGGCGGACGGCGGATGGAGATATCCCGCGCCAGACCCAGCATGTGTGCCATGATGCGCAGCTGCGGCTCGAACCGCTTGACCGGCCACTTGGAGTGCATGAGCCAGGCGTTGTGCACAATGTGCGTGACGCTTTCGAGGACCGAACGATAGGTCTCGTCCGCCAGGCCGAGCTTGGGTTGTGACAAGTCTGCTTCCAACACGTCGACTTTGGCCATGGCTTTCGGCGGAAGCTCGATGCCCTTCTTGCGCAACGCATGCTCTTGTCTTTCCCGCGCGTCTTGTCTGCCGCGTCGGTTGAGACACACGACCCGTGTCACGTCTGTCCGAAGCGCAGCCTCGGCAACCAGGTGGGCGCCCAAGCCGCCGGTTGCGCCTGTAATCAGAACGCATATGGTCCTGGGCACCGGCTGGGCGATGTTCGTGGTGGCCAAAGTGGGAGACAGCGAGAGGGCCGCATCTCGCTCGATGGCTTCCCCGAAGCCGTGGGTCAGGTCACGGACATATTTGGCGACAACTTGTTCTCGCACTGCGCAGTCGGCCGAGGCGCCCCTCTTAGTCTGGTATCCCAGGGTGGATGAGTTTTTCAAGCGTTCGCACCTAGCCGCAACTTTAGAATGCCATCGTGATCCAAGTTGAGTGCAAAAAAACGGGTTGAACAAAGCCTGCACGCCGGCAATGGAGGCATCTTCTGCCACAACGACTTGACGAAATACTCGACTGCAGTGCCTTTTTGGAGATGTTTTGATGTCTTGAACATTTATGCATAGGGTTTTTGCAACATAGGTAAGATACAGGTAGGCAAGACAGGTCCAAGTTTACGTCGTTGGGGCTAACGGAAGGCCGCAGGAACCATCTCGCCCGCGCGCGACCCGAAAGCAAAGAAACGACGGGCATCGGGGCATTCGAGGCTCGGTACCACTTACCGGCTGCTCGAGCTGGCAGCGGCCAGTATCAACTTCTCGATGTCGCTCTCGGGCCTCTCGCCATCCGTCCAGTCCACGTGGCCGTAGCCAACGGCCTGCAGGTCCGTCTGCCACCTCGACTCGTGCGTCAGCGCGTGCCGCCGCCCGTCATCGAACAGCCACCAGCCCTCGAACAAGCCGAAGATGAGGTCGACCCAGTACGGCGTGCGCGTCATTTCCAGCATAAGAAGGAAGCCGTCGGGGCGCAGGGCTTTACGCACGTTCCGCGCACTTTCGCATAGCGAGTGCGTCGCGTGGACGGCGTTGCTCGCAATCACAAGGTGCTGCGTGCCGACGAGTTCCTGAGCAGGCGCCTTCTCGATGTCGTGGGTTCGGAACTTCATGAAGGGGAATTGCTTGCCCCATGTCTTGCGCGCCGACGCCACAAACGACGGTGCCAGGTCGGTGAAGGTATACTCAACCGGCACTTGCAGCCGCGCCAGGAGAGGCACGAGGCGCCGTGTCGTCCCGCCGGTGCCAGCTCCCATCTCCAGGATGCGCAACGGTCTGCTCTCGCTGATCTCGTAGCCGGCCTGGAGCTTCGTCGTCAGTCGCGTGAGGAACTCCTCCATCTGCGCGTACAGCACCCTGTTGAGTGGCCATTCGGCGTAGAAGGCGCTCACGAGGTCGCGGCCCTCGGGGCTCCCAAAGATGAGCTTGACGCCGTCTGTCTCGCCCGAGAGCACGCGTTCGAGGTTCATGCCCGCATAGTAAGTCAGCTTGTCGGCCGCGTGCTGGTCCGGAAAGCGCGAAAGCATGTCCTCGTACAAGTCCTTGCTACACTTCTGCGGGAGTGGCACCTCCGTCCGGGTAATGACATCGCCGTCTAGCTTGAGAACCTGCGTCTCCGTCTCCAACATCTGATACAAGAACGTCACAAAGTGCCCGTGTTCCTTACCATGCGGTATGCGCGAGAGCTGCTGACCCGGTCGGGCATCGCGGATCCCCGCGCCCATGGCCTCGAAGGCTTCGAGCGTCAGAGCCACTGTCAGCTCGTTCTGCAGCGGCAGCGACTCCGTCACATAGTGTGTCTGTGCGAACTCGGCCACGCGCGTGTCTGTCAGCTTCTTCGTCTCGTTGAAGGCCTCCATAACGGTATCGAAAGAAAGGTTCGTCGCGCCAGGTGCTGAGAGTTGATGCTCCTCCTTGTCTATGACGGACTCGGGGGCTGGCGTGGTCATATCGGTGACGACAACGTCCGACGACGGCGTGCTGGGCATATCGCTGTCAGAGTCCTCGTTTGGCTCTCCGCGTTCAATAACCGCGTTCTCGTCTGTGTCTATGCCCACGGCACCAGCCACGCATTTTATCAGACCCGGCATGTCGCTGACTGAGAGGATCTCGCTTGGGGGAAGCGTCACCTTCAAGGTGGTTTCGATCTCGTGCACCATCTCCATTCCGGCCAGGGAGTCGATGCCCAGGTCTGCCAGCTCGCTGTCGTCTTTGATCTCGGCAACTTCCAAGCCCGACAGTTCGGCAAGGATGGCCTTTACCCTCAACGTCAGATCGGCCTGGACCGCTTGCTTGTTCGACTTGGGCGGCTTTGGTTCCCCGGTGAATCTGACTGGTGCTGGCTGAACTGCTTGCGTTTGTGGCATGGTGATCAAGGAGAGACTATCCACATTGTTGCGCAGTTGGGAGTCACCCATGGGAGCAACTGAAGCCACTCTGGGTGTCCTGGCCAGCCACGTGGGCTCGGTCAAGCGCATGAGCAACTTGTCCATGGACAATTTCGGGATTTTCACGTACGCGATGCCAAGAATGACCTCGACTAGGGCCCCATCGGCGGCATCGAAGACGAAGACATCGGTCAGAGACAGTCGATCCGACGGACGATGGTGCGTGGCGAAGACATGGAACTCGCTTGTGGCCAATCGATCCTCGCGCGCCTTGGAAGGCGCCCGGATCCACTGGTCGATGCCATTCGCGAGATAGATGTCGCTTGGAGACCGATTCGTCGTGCAGTTGATCCAGATGCCGCCCAGCTGGCAGAAAGTATCGGCGAGGTGTGCATCGAACCAAGGGGCGTCTCCGCGGTGCGAGCTCTTGCGAACAACGTGGCCTGCCGACTCATTTCCACGGCTAACAAGCCTTTGTAAGCCGCGAAATTCCTCGCCGTAGTCGACAATCTCAGCAAAGATGCGATAGATGCTGCGGTTGGCAAGCATCTCATCGACATCAGCGCTCTGCAGCAGCTCTACCGCGCGATGGTGGCCAAACAACCGTTCAAAGCGCACCAGCTCGCGCCTCAGAGACAAGTCATTGGCGTCAGTGAACACAACTTTGCCTGTCGTATGCATCATGCGCGCATGAGTCTTTGTGGCTTCATTGTAGGTCTGGCTCTCGTTGCTGAACACCTCAAACCGCCATCCGCCACCTCCTTGGTCGTCATTGTTGACCTCGATCCACGTCGTGCGCGCAGAGTTCGCGCAGACCGGCGACTGGTACTCCACCTCTTGAATTTGCGGCTCGCACGCTGCCCGATATTCGGGTCGGATGCTGCTGATGGCATCGATCACGAAACCCATCTGCACCGTGGCAGGGCAGATTGGCGCTGTTTGTGCCGTGAGGTGTCCTGACAATAGCCTCTTGTATTTCTCAGTCATCGTGTTGACACGGAATCGTGCAAGCTTTTGTGCCGGACCGTCCTGGAAGCCAAAGAATGATAGGAGTTCCTCGGGTGGCTTTTCCACCTCAGCCAGCTTCTTTGCCTCTTCTTCCACTGATGGCGCGCCTGGCAGATACTTGGGCAGGGTCTTCAGCTGGAACCAATGCCGAGCGTCTGGGTCGAATTGATACGGCGGTAGGAGCAGAGGCTTGATGTCGGCTTGGCAGCGTCTCTGCAACCCTAGGTGCGCCCAGTGCTGTACATCCAGACCGGCCTTCCAGAGAGAAACAGTGGTGTCGGTTAGCTTGTTCCATCCATCGTAGCAGTTGGTTACGTTGACGCCGTGGAAGCTGTAAGACGTGCCTATGAGATTTGAGCTGGCAAGTGCGCGGGCGGCCATGGAGGTAATTGTCGAGTTGCTACCGGCCTCGAGAAAGATGCAGGGCGTTGACGAGTATCGTCGGGCCAGGCGCTCAACAGCGTGGTGGAAGAACACGGGGTTGCGCAAGTGGTCTGCCACGAACCTAGCCTTCAGCTCCGTCCTCGTTGCGCTGTTGGTGGCTCGCTCAAGAGGTATGACAGGCTCGCGGAAAGTCAGCCCTTTGGCGCTCTGCTCGAGACGATCGAGAAGCGGATCAACGAGTACGGAGTGGAAGGCGTTTGTCACGTTCAGTCTTTTGCTCTTCACAGTCTTGCTAGAGAGCTCTGCAAACTGAGCGGCTACGGCGTCGATGGAGTTGGTCGAGCCCGCAAGTGTGAAGCTCCTCGGTCCGTTATAGCAAGCAATGCTAGCAGGTTCGTCCGAATGCCTCCTGTTGGCGTCGATGAGCAGTTTTTCCACATCACTCAGGTCGGCCTCGACGGCCATCATGGCGCCCTTGTCGGGTCCCCAAGCGTCTCGCACCAGGGTGGCCCGATTTACGATCAACTTGACCGTATCTTCTAGCGAGAGCGTTTGCGAAACGCAGAGCGCCGTCAGTTCGCCGAAGCTATGGCCCACCAGGGCAGCGGGCCGAATGCCCGAGTCGATCCAGCTTCGTGCACAGGCATACTGCATGGCGAAGAGCGCCACTTGCAGCTCGACTGTGTCGGGAATTGGGGCACGTTGGAAAATGCCCGGGAAGATGCTCGCGCAGCCTAGCGATCGGGCCACGGCGTCGACGTCGTGGAGATGCTTGCGCAGGACGGCTACGCTGTCGTATACCTGACGGTCGAGGCCAACGAAGGTGGAAACTTGACCTCCAAAACAAAGCACCACGGTCGGTTTCGCCGCTGGAGAAGCAGAAGGTCGCGGGGTGGATGAGATGCTGGCATCGCCCTTATCAAACAACGCCAGGTGTTGCTCCAGCTCCTCCATGGAGCGGACGCTGAATACCAAGCTTTGATCCAAGTTGCGGTTGCTCTGATGGGCCAGGTTGAACGAGATGTTGGCAAGGGATGTATCCCTGGCCGACCGGGCAAGAAACTTGCGGAATGCCCTGGCATAGCGACGCAGACTCTTGTCATCAAGACCGCTGAGCCAGAAAGGGTACTTGAAGCCGGTTGTCATGGCCAGAACGCCCTGCTCCCTGTTGACAAGGACGGAGGGCGGCTGCGTGATGACCATGGAAGCGTTCGACCCCGAGGCGCCATAGTTGTTGATGAGTGCGACGCGGAACTCAGCGTCCCACGGCTGTACGCGAGTGGGTATGAAGATTTGATCGGCATGGCTTGCCTTGAGAGCCGGACTGACGGTGTCGAAGCTGGCCTGCGGCGGTAGCATGCCCTTGTTCAGCATCAGCAGGACCTTGACCAGGCTGATGATGCCCGAGGTGCATTCCATGTGGCCAACGAGCCCCTTGACCGAGCTGACCATAAGCGGCTTCCCCGAGACGCGGTTTGTCCCACCGAGGACCTGCCGGATGCTTCCGTACTCGGCAGGGTCCCCAACGGGCGTGCCGGTGCCGTGGGCCTCGACGACGGAGATCTGGGACGGCTTGACGCGTGCCTTGGCCGCCACGGTGGTGAAGAGGTCCGCCAGCGACGGTACGTTCGGGACGAAGATGGGCGTGCAGTTCTGGTTTTGCTGCACCGCCGTGGCGGCGATGACGCCTAGGATCTGATCCCCATCCGCAACCGCCTTGCTCATCTTCTTTAGGAAGACGGCCCCGACGCCTTCGCCTCGGCAGTAGCCGTCCCCCTTGGCGTCGAACGGCTTGCACTGGCCCGTCGGGCTCAGAAACGAACCTGCCGCGAGGTTCTGGAACCACGCGGACGACGTCATGATGTGCGTTCCGCCCGCGAGCGCCGCGTTGCACTCTTCGGACAGGATGGAGCGGCACGCCTGATGCACAGCTACCAACGACGAGCTACACGCCGTGTCGACGGTAAGCCCCGGCCCCGTCCAGCCGAAGAAGTGCGACACCTTGCCCGCAATGAAGCCCTGCAGGTTGCCGGTAGCCGTGAAGGCGTTGGCGGCGTGGCAGGCCACGTTGTTCTCGTAGTCGCCCAAGCACACGCCCACGAAGCAGCCAACCTTGGCATCGCGCTCCGCCTCGTCGCTTCTCAGGTAGCCGCTCTGTTCTACAGCCCGGTACGCCACTTGCAGCAGTTGCCGCTGCTGCGGATCCATGGTCGCGCTCTCGCGGGCGCTCTTCTTGAAGAAGCGGTGGTCGAACTGGTCGTGGCCGTCGATCAGGTTGGCGAACCACTTTCGCCGCATGTTGGCATCGTCGGACGTCCGGAAGGGCGTGTCATCGAAGCAAAAGCGCGACGATGTGCTGATATCGCGGTGCTGCGATTTGCCCGCCACCAGCAGGTCCCAGAACTCGTCCAGATTGTCGGCGCCGGCAACCTTGCACGACATGCCCACGACGGCGATGTCGCTGTCCATGGAGGGGCGGTCGGGTCGCCGGTCTCCTCTGGCGGTCCAGGAAATGCCGGTATGATCGTCAAGATGGGTCACCCGCAAGCTGCCCCTGGAGACAATCGACGGGGGCACGCTGCGCTCGGGGCCGAACGACAAGATGTGTACATCATCGCCCTTGTCGCTGATGGCGGCAGAGAAGGCGTCAAACCAACGAGGAGGCTCGAGCAGGATGGATCGCAGCGCATGGATGTGCAGCGGCCCGCGTATCAGCAGGCTCCCGGTACTGTCACTGGCCCGCGTGGGCATCGCCAGTGATGCGGCGTCGGGGAGTTGGAACGCGGGATGTGAATCACAAAAGCTGGCGAGCTGGTCCACGATGGCTGCGTTGCCCGCCGAGTGGAAGCTTCCAAATAGGCCGAGCTCGTACGCGTTGAGACCTGCCGCTCTGAGTCTTTGCGTCAGATCAGATATACGACCAGCTGGCGCTGTGATGGTGGCTCGGTTCTCGTCATAATACACGGAAACATATGCCTGCGAAGAAAGTGGTGGACATGTTAGACTAGGCTTCGGGGATCCGGCCAGGTACTCGGGGATAGTTGATGGCCGCACCTCAGAAAAGTCTTTCAGTATCCGCATCAACTCGTCACGTCCATCGGCTGCTGTCCAGGCTGCACTCAGAGACCTGGACCGCCCCTCGCCTGTCTCTGCATCCTTGCTGTCGACAACAAGGCCTACAAGCATACCAAGCCTAACAGCGGCGGCGCCGTGCCTGCGGAACTCGTCGCCATTGTGCGCACTCGATACAGCAAAGGCGCTCAAGAGCCCCGTACACAGGCCGAGCGTCTCTCTGTCGCGCTTGGACGCGGCCCAGACGTCGACGCGGGTGTCACACTCGACGCTCGTCTGCCGCAGAGAGTCGGTATACTGCGTTAGATGGGCGACGACTAGTAGGGGGATCAGGAGGGTGTTGGGCAGCGGAAAGGCCGTTTCGAGGGGACGGCCAGTGGCGAAGGCGTCGTGGACCTCGGCCAGCTGCTTGCGGGCCAGACCTGCTGTGGCCTGGAGAGTGGAGAGGGCCGACAAGGCCGTTTCGTAGTGGTATGGGAGGTCCGCGATCACATCGGCGAGCCAGACGTTGTCGTCGCTCTCTACCACTGTTTTGCGCACCTCCTCGAACGCAGAAGGCTTGAAGGACAGGGCCAGCGACCCGAACAGCAGGATGCTGGGTCCGGATAGGGGGAGATGTGGGCTATCGCTCTGGTTCGCCATTGTGTGCGTCGGACTGGCGTTTGCAGGTTGACTGCCGCGCCGTGCCAGTGTGTAAGAAGGGGAGAGACAGGGCGTGGCGTGTGGCCTCAACCGTAGATGTGTTTGTGCTGTGCTCCTTTCTCTTATGTGTGGTGCTCCGTTTCGCCGCGTATTCAATGTATACTCTTGCTGCGGCCGTACAGCAGTAAGGGGTCGTATCGCTCGGTTCCCCTTTCCGGAAGCCATCTGCCTGTGGAATATCGGTCACTATTTGTTATATTTCGGACACTTTTCACGCATCTGCCGCGCCGCTGCAAAAGGGCTGGTTCTGCAGAGGCGCCTCGCAGCACTGCCATTGCCCTCCATCACTTCGGGAGGATTATTTCTTTACCACGTCGAATTGTACTCTGCATACAGAGACCCACCGCGCGCAGGAGAGAGCGATGGGATGCCTGTATGAATGTCGCTGACATGCATCAAAACATGCCGGAGGGCGAGCACCGGAGCAGAGAATCTACGGGCCAATAGCACTTGACTTGATTACCAGTATATCCGCCGAAATCCCTCCCAAATATGTAATATTATAAATGCTCTCGACTTAATGTATGTGACCGGAGAGGGCTCCATCCTTTCTCCGTGATGGCCATCAGCTGCGGAACGGCAGTAAGCAGGAGAAGCTCCGAGCCGCATCCTGAGCCGAGAGCGGCCGTAAGTGGTGAATACATCCATCCCATCAAACGTGGCACGACTCGGAGCCTATTTCTTCACCTCATTTCGGAGACGGCACAGGTCCCAAGGACAAGATCGGCCCCATCGGTGTGTCAACATTGCATTTCACGTCAAACAGGACAGGCCAGCTTCAACTGGGCAATCCTATTCACTAGACCCCGACAAATTAGAACGCTGGAAGCATACATGTAATTACACGAGTGGCCATAAACACCTCACCGGGCGAGTAGTCTTACTTGCATACGTAAATGTATCGCCGCATCCACTTGACGTTGGCCGAGCCTGGCCGACCGACCAGCGACCACATACACGTCCAGCCCTTGGCACATCCGGTTTTGCACCATGGCCGGCGACGAGACTGCCAACACGTCTCAGCCACGAGTTGCCATTGTCGGGGGCGGCATTGTTGGAGCGATCCTCACTGTCGGGCTGCTGCGGCAGAATATCTCGGTGCGCGTGTATGAGCGAGCAGGTGGCTTCCGGGAGCTCGGCGCTGGCATGGCCTTTACGGCAGCCGCGCGACGCTGCAGTACGTATACCGCGGTATCCTTCGTGCTTGTATTGTGCCTGTGTTCCCTTCCGCAGCTTATTCCACGGCGTCCTCTACTAGTGCCTTGGTCCATGGTGTTGAGACTCAGGCCGTGCTGCGGAATCTCTGCCCGCCATGCTCTCCCTGTCCCCTGGGCACATTATCCAGGAGATGATACACGTAGGTGGCTGACCAAGCAGGACAGTGACACTGATGGATCCGGCTATTGCCGAGGCCCTACGGCGTTGCGGCGCCGTATCGGTATCGGACGATGATGGCGACGACGACTACCTGCGCTGGATCGACGGGTACAACCAGCACCGGGCTGACGATCCAAGTTACCAGAAGCCGCTGGCTCAGATCGGCGGAAACGGCTTCCATGGCTGTCGTCGAGACCAATTCCTCGACCAGCTCTCCAAGAACATCCCCGACGGGGTGATTGGGTTCCGCAAGCACCTGGAGTCCATCGAGGAGAGAGATGACGGGACACTGGTTCTTGGCTTCGTTGACGGCACCACGGCCGAGGCTGATGCTGGTAAGGCCTTCATACTTACATCATACATGTAACTGCCCAGTACTTGGTGTACTTGACTGACTAGGGCTGCCTCTCCTTCCCCACGACAGTCATCGGCTGCGACGGCATCAAGTCGCGCGTCCGCCAACACCTTATGGGCCGCGACCACCCGGCCTCGTATCCCCAATACACCCACAAGGTCGCCTACAGGGGCCTCGTGCCCATGGACCGAGCCGTTGACGTCCTCGGGGAGTGGAAGGCGCACAACTTCCACCACCACGTCGGGCCCGGCGCGCACCTGACGCACTACCCGGTGGCCAACGGCGCCGCGCTCAACGTGACCGTCTTCCTGTCCGACCCGAAACCCTGGCCGGACCACACGGCCATGGTGGCAGCGGGCACGCGCGACGAGGTGACCGCGGCCCTGCACGGATGGCACCCGGCCGTCCTCGGCCTGGTCCAGCTGCTCCCGCACGAGCTGGTCAAGTGGGCTCTGTTCGACATGGCCGAGTTCCCTGTGCCGCGATACAACGCCGGCCGCGTGTGCATTGCAGGCGATGCCGCACACGCGAGTAGCCCCCATCACGGCGCGGGGGCCTGCCTTGGGGTGAGCATTCACGGTTCGGTTACTTGCTGCATGTCGTCTTCGTATGGAACTCTTATGGCTAATGCTTCGTAATAACGAACACAGGTCGAAGACGCCCTGTGTCTCAGCACCCTCCTAGGCCAGGTCCGAAAGACGGTCCATGTTGCTGCTGATGGCACCACCACCACAAGGCGTGCGCTCGAGGCGGCGTTTGAAACATTTGATGCCGTCCGCCGCACACGCACCCAATGGCTCGTCAACAGCAGTAGGCGGGCTTGCGACTTGTACCACCAGCCCGAGTGGGCGGATCCCACGCGCTGGATCAAGGCGGAGACGTGCTTCGAGGAGCTTCGAGATCGTTCGTACAAGATTTGGCATTTTGATTCCGACGACATGGTACGGCAGACCGTTGCCGAGTATTGGAAGAGACTCGGGGGGGCTTCAAGTTGCGAGGTTCAGGGGTGTATGGACGGGACGGGCTCACAAAAGTCCATGTTCACGGGCTTGGAGAGCAAGGCCGGGAACACGGCGATTGCAGCGATTGCCGTCGATGGTCAAACACTAGTTGCCGCCTAATTATACGCTTTAAAGAAGACAAACACGTCACTGTCGGACTCACTAGGCTCCAGGCCGGGTTGCTCTGTATAAGAGAACAAAGCCATGACTACGACCACTCTCGGCCTTTGGGCTCACCCCGTGGATTGTAGCTTGTAACTAGAAAGTCTATTCAGGCATTTGATGGATCCTTGTTCAAGGGCCAGTTTGGTCCTCAGCATGATGGACTCGAATCTTTGATTCCACCAGTGGTCTATTCTTGTTGTGTCAACTTCATGCTGCCTGCAGCCATACGCGAGGATTAGTTCAACAATTGCACAACACGTCGTGCCATGGCACAATCTACGAATTGGGTAAATGTCAGTGCCGGGTTCGGCGGAAAGATCTCACCCTGGCTTCGGTTCGGTTCACGCGTCTACTCGGCTCCATGTGTTCAGCCGTGCCGGGTTGCCAGGCGTGCGGTTTGACTTCTTAATTACACCCCCATTTCTAGATCCTCAAACTTGACAACGTATGGTTTTACAGACTCCACTACCTCTAAAGTTGGACACTTTAACATCCGGGAAGGCTCCGAAAGCCGGGCGAGCCGTTTTCTTAAATAATGGGGGGCAGCGACGTGTGTGTACGTACTTAAGGGGAGTATTTCTATTCCCCAAAAAGACAAGGCAGAATCATGGACATTGGTCCACGGGATTCTAGTATTTAAAGCTGGGCCTGGCTGAATTCCGCAGCGTACTTGGCAACATGATCCAAGGAGTACGTAAATCGAAGGGTCTTGCACGCAGATACAAAAGCAGAAGCAGAGCGACGCAAACGGGGTTTTAAAAAGAGGACGAACCTGTCGTCTCGAGACAATTATTTTTGCGTCGGAAACTTGCGCCCGATTTGCCGGACTCGCAGTCGCAATGAGGCACATCGCTACCATCACTAGCATCGTCTGCCTCGTCGGCTCGGGCGAGACTTCTTCGAGGCTATTTGACGAAGCCTCATACGCCGCTGAACATGTCATCACACGCGACGTGGCCATTCTCGGTGGCGGTGCCACCGGAACATACGCCGGCGTTTACCTGGGCGACCTGAACCAGTCTGTTGTCCTGATCGAGAAGAACGACTATCTTGGCGGACATACCAACACATATATCGATCCCGCCACCGGCACCCCCATCAACTTCGGCGTGCAGTTCTACCACAACGACTCGGTCACTCAAGCCTTTCACAAGCGTCTAGGCATCCCTCTTGCCGGACCTTCAGCCTCAGCCAATGTGTCCACGCTCTTCGTGGACTTTTCTAAATCTGTCATCGTCGACAACTACACTGTGCCGCCAATCGGCCCCGACTACATTGATGAGTTCAACAAGTACCCATACTTGGAAGACGGCTTCTTGCTCCCGGACAAGCTGCCCGAGGACCTGCTGTTGCCCTGGCCCGAGTACATCCGCAAGCACAACATGACCAGGTCGGCACATGCCACCTTCCAGGCGCCTGGTCCCGCCGGTAATCCTCTCAAGAGGCTGTCGCTGTACGTCTTCAACTTTGTCAACTCCGTATTTATGAGCGAGCTGTCAGGCCACATCGTGCACAACGCAAACGGCGACAACGGCGAGATCTTTCGCAAGGCGCAGGCCGACATTGGCGCCGCCAATGTGTTGCTCAGCTCGACCGTCATCGCAGGGAGGCGCTCCCGTCGGGGCGTCACGCTCGTCTTGTCGACGCCAAAGGGCCAGAAGCTGGTCTTCGCCAAGCAGCTCGTCGTGGCCGCACCGCCCAAGGCGGACAACCTGGCGCCGCTGGGGCTCGACCGGCGAGAGACTCGCATCTTGAGCCAGGTCGGCGGCTACCCTTTCTACGCAGGCGTTGCCAGCAACACGGGGCTGCCGCCGGGATTCAGCTTCAACAACGTGGGTGCCGACAGCGAGTTCCAGGTCCAGGAGCCGCCGTGCATGGTCTTCATCTCTCCTGCGCCCGTGGCCCCGGGACTCTTCTACTACACTTTCAGCTCGCTTGAGCCGCTCACGCAGGCCGAGGTCGAGGCCGCCGCGGCTGGCAGCATCAAGAAGCTGCAGGTAGCGTTGCAGGCGAACGGTAGCGACACGCGCGCCGAGCCAACATTTGTAGCGTTTGCGGACCATTCCCCGTTCCACCTGGAGCAGAGCGCCGAGAGCATCAAGAATGGCTTCTACAAGGATATGTATGGCCTACAGGGGTATAGGAATACTTGGTACACAGGAGCCTTGTTCGTACTCGGCTCCAGCCAGTTGTGGAACAACACGGCGGTTCTTCTGCCAGACATTGTGGCTGCTGCAAAAGCCACTCGATAGAAAAGTATTGGAGAGAGAGAGAGAGGGAGAGAGACAGAGAAACAAGTGTTATTCCTTGAAAATAGCAGGTTTCGAGTCGTCGATATGGCGGTCTTGTTTACACGTATCACGCAAGGGCTGTTAGATCGAACAACACTGCAGTCGGATCAAACTTGCGGTAACTTGCACGCCTAGGATTTCCCAGACTCCGTCACATATCCGTTCAACTACCTATGAAACTTTCATGCTGCTGCCCGCGTTTCAAATAGAATAAAATAAACTTAGAAACAATATAGCCATATAATTCCGCACTCAATAATACCGCGAAAATATAAGGCGGGTACCCCTAACGCGCCCAGACAATGCTCTCGAAGTATCGGAACCCCGCAATATCTCAGCAATACCATTGAGCTACTAAGAAAGCCTCTCTCCCAACTCGCTATCGGGCCCAAACATTTACCATATAGAGGGCGCGGTATGGGCATAAGAGGATGCAAATACAATACCGTAAGCACGTATATTATATGTTAGAGGGAACTAATTAGCCTCTGGCAACAGGACGAGGTTAAGGTATTGCCTTGCTGTAATTCAATTCTACCAACTTGTTTGCTAGACCGACCTTGTCCTGCGTGGCCACAGCCAAGCATTCGCAAAGCCCTTAGCAAGGGCACCCCTTTGTCTTCCTCCGCCTTTTGTGATTTTTGAATTTTACCCCCTATACCGGGGTCTGTCCTTCCCCCTTCATACATTATCTCTTTTCCCATTTACCTACAGTGGGGTTCCTCATCCCAAGGCGCATAGGCGCATATGTTATTATCTTTAGTACACTATACATTTTCCAGCTGTTAGTATAAATATATACTTTATTCTTAGAGATCTCACCTTGTATTTTCTATCACAGGCCGGCTCGGCATATATCTTCTCTACGAATTGCTGAACCCCATTTATTTTATTCCCGTCAACCATCTTCTTGAAAACACAGATGTTTCGAGTTGGAGAATTAAGGCATGTCTATTAAAGAGGAAATATTAGCATTCTTATCTTACTGTCCAATTATTTTATAATTAGGGACTAGTATTAAAATTATATAAGCGACATTTTACTTACACCCCACTTCATCCTTTCGGCGAAGGCGGTAGCGACGACGGTAAATAAGATAAGGGCGAGTTTATGCTTCATGATGAAGGCAATAACTTATAGGTATATATCAGTTAGTGATAGTTTACTATGGTTATAGTAGTTAAAAAGAAGAGGAGGATAGAATAACTCTACCTTTATACTTTATAATATCTACCTACTATAAATAGACTAGACTAGAGCTGAGATGTTTATTAAAAGGCGAAGTAAAAACCACGCATGCAGTACTTCGTATGTTTCAAACTAATGGATCGTACAGTGACTCGCCACCAATTACGAGGAATACAAGCAATAGCTGCTACCGCGTTTGACTCGTAATTAACGGTGACCCACTATGATAGACTGTACTATATGTAGCTGAGAGTTTTATTAAAAGGGCAAGAAAACCCCGCATATAGGTGTCTATATATTTCAAACTAGTGGGTATAGTAGACTGGACTACAACTACGAGACTTAGTTAAAAGGCAAAAAGAAAACCCTGCAGATAGTAGTCCGTATGTTTCGAATCAACAGGCGTCATAGACCGGACTGTGACCAAGAGCCCGGGGCCAAGGTGAAGTCGATCCAAATGGAGGCCGAGAACCTCATTGTAAGAAGCAAAGCTGAAGCTGCGGCTCATCCACCCACAAGCTCCTGTCAGACAGCGTTGCTTAATCGGCAGCTTCCGCACTGATTGGCGGCCTCTCCTAGTGGCCCACGCTTCTCGTCCGACGGGGTGATGACGCCGTCCATGGTCCGATGCAGGCACAGCACGACGGCGCGGCACATCATGGCTGAAGTGTGCAATCGTGATGAATTCATCGCGGTGTGTAACTCTAAGGGAAAGGGGCTCTCGCATAATCACACGAAGGCCCTCTTGCCGTAAGAGGTTATCAGGAGGGACTCTCCACAATGCCAATAAAAAGCCGCATGGGACAGCTCTCGTGGCCGTCAAGCGGGTAGTTACGCGAGAAGGTGTCCATGCGGTGCCTCACTAGCGTGTCTAGCCACATGTTCCGATCCCAGAAGTTGGGCGGCGCGCCGTCTGCGAGGGGGTACATGCTTCTGCGAACGGAGGGCTGTTGATGCCGGTGCGAGAGCGTACGCCCGGCCGTCTCCGCTATCAAGATGCACTCGGTGAATGCCGGGTTAGCCAGCTGCCCGATGCCGTCGTCAGCAGCATCAGAGAGGAAGACCCTGGGCGCGCCCGGATGCTCGTCTTGGAAGTCGGTTTCGGAAGCCGGGAGACGGACCTGGGCTGTGACCTGGCCAACTCGCGAGCGTTTCAGCAATGGGCCTTGAAATGGGAGAAGGGGGAGAAAGGCGGTTGGGTAGCAAATTCACTTATACCAGACATACCTGCTCATTGAAAGTCGGAGCGGAACCGTTGCGCAAGCCAATGAAACGGTCCAGGCAGTACGCCATCCAAAATGTCCTCCTCTTCATCTCTACTTCGACGCAGTCCATCTGCGGCAGCGTCAGGTCCGAGGTGTCCTCGTCACGGAACCACTGATTGTCCAGCTGCATGAGACGAAACGCGCGACCGGCAGTGATCCATCCTCGCCGGAAGCCGACGCACTTAAGCTCGTAAATGGCCAACAGAAGCCAGGCCTGCACCTGCTCCACGTCGGCCGACGACAACGCCGGGCTCGTCGCGCTCTGCAGATCCAGCGCCTCCAGCCTTTCGCGGGCCTGCCGGTACAGCAAGTCGCGGAAGCTGAGGTAGTTTGCCGACCCTGCTGCCGCCAGCGTCCAGACAGCGTATTGTAATGCTGTCTGTGATGCAGTTCTGCCTGCCTGCCGGCGCCACGAGAGACATCGTTGCCGGTGGAGGATAGGAACGAAGAGATGTATCTTGTCAAAGTACAGCTGGTCCCTGCCAGGGAGTTAGAAAATCTTCATGAAAAACCAGTGAGGGTAGTTTCATTCTTGAATAATGTAAATCTACATGTACTTAAGGTGAACCAAGGATCGCTGAACATACAGATCTGCCTGCATCAAGCTCGAGGTGGGAAGCTGGCATGTCTCTTGGGGGGTGGAGTCCACCATCGCTGTAGTTGCTTGAGCTTGATTGAGTATGGCCATCTCCTCGAAGCTGGCGGTTGCAGGCCCAGGTGGCGTGCCCGTGGATATCGTCGTCCCGATTGATCCCCCATCCAGCGAAGACGCCGTAGACGAACAAGGGTCAAATATGGGGCTCGTACCGCTGTCCTCCCCTGATAAGGGGAAACTCCACGGGAAGTTGATCTGGTCCATCATGGATATGTTTTCGTCCGATGTCAAGGCCGGTGACAGCATCCCGCTTCTGGGTTGCTGTTGCTCTAACAGTGTCCCCTCGAGTGCCGCTGATACATGTACAATGTCAGTAGTATCCTCAGTAAACAGTTGATACATTAGCAACTACGTAGAATGAGAAAGCGACTCACATAGCCGGGCCCGTATTGTCTTGAGGTAGCCCCGTTTAGGACCCCGTGGCTGCCGAGCGACCGGGACTCGGCAGGTCAGGCCAGAAACCTTGCATAGGCCACACTGCGGCTCGGCTCGGTCGCATCGTAATTTGCGACGGCGACATTCCTCACAGGCAGTCCCGGGCTTCTGCCGCTTCTGCCGTGTTGGTGCCTCAGAGGATGCCTGTAGCTCTGCCATGATTAGGTGGCTTGGTTCTACCGCTGGTTACAACTATCTGGCCAAGGCGATGTTCCGCATATATTTGTATGGGTCTATTAGAGCTACTTGTGTCGTGGCATGCTACTTGACGCGAAGAACAAACTCATCTATCTTACCAAGGCTGGAGAGTGTTATTCGGATGCCTCTTTCGTGTCAGAATCACCGGATCAGGGAAAATACTCCCGAATCCACACAGTGCCTCTATCAGGGACTGAGAGACTGAGAATGTGCCACCCTGCGGGGTAGGAATGAGGCGACATGATGATTATTGTGGTCTCGGCGAGTAAAAAAAACCGCCAAGTATTAAATAAATAGATACAAAGCGAACAAAGTCTCCGAGAAAAGAACCAACCAATCCAGATGTTACTAATCCCTCTGCAATGAAAAAAACTCCCCGTGGATGAGGTTCGTATGTGTCGTCGATGAGCCTGGCTGCTTGAAACAGCTACATTCTGCGAACTCCTGTCGGGATTCCAATGGCTGGAGCTTGCCTACTGCAATCAGTCTGACCACCATAGCCATGAGTAAGAACGAAATTCCCCGTGCCCTTCTTACCAGTACCAGGGCTAGACATCAATCACGTCTTGGACATACCTACGACGCTCTCGCACTTTGAGCCTCTACCCAATGCCCTCTTTCATCCCACTCGAGCATGGTGGCGGAACCGGTCAAGGCAATGACAGCTTACCTGTAGCGGATGCAGTTGAACGAAGTACATCGATGTAGACAGGAGCAATAAGCGTTTTGTCGGACCAGGAGATCGGCGTTCATGCCACAGTCTCTTGCGGCACATAGAAAACGTTGATCAAATTTCTATTGATCAAAGCGAATTTGGTGAGGCTCGGGTTCCATTCAAGGGAACTGATGAAACATCCATATCATGCCTTTATACATGTCTGTACTCCGCCATACCCTCTAGCCGACTCGTGTCGCCGGCCTTTCTTTCACTGGGCCAGACCACACGGACAATCTTTTTTTTAACGACAGTGTGTCTGCAATATTATGTTGGTCGTGCCGGGGAGGAGTTTTTCAACAGTATTCCAGGGGTCACTTCCAGATCTGAAAGCCTCCGCTCTGACACTGATTGACGGCTCTGGCAATGGCCCTTCACATTGATGGCTCGTGCCTCAATCGAAGTCCCACGCATTAATTTAAATATAACTAACGCCTCCAACGCCCACAGGCCATTAATCGCGCATCACCCCCCCTACGGCATAAGCTTAGAAATCAAAAGTCTACAAGTCATTGCATCACATATTGCACCACACATCATAACGCGCTAGGCAATAACGACGAACTGAATCTTGGGCCGCGTTATCCTTCTAGGGATAAGTATATTACTGTGTGGATGGAGAATATTTGTTGTATATGACAGTTCTTGGGCTAAACGATAGCCCTACAGCAATACACCATCTCATCTTTCGCCACACGCATTCCAACCATGCCGTCTGTCGGGCCCAAGAGCCTCTTGCTCATCACTGGAGCCAACACTGGTCTAGGTACGGTGCCATGACCAAACACGCCTCAAGACACAGTTGGTGTAACTTTCTCGCCACAGGATTCGAGATTGCGAAAGCTCTCTTCGCCCGTCCAGACCCCTACCACATCCTCATCGGCTACCGCGGCGATGTCAGCCGCGCCAGCGACGCCATATCCAAGCTGAAGCAGATCTCGCCCAGCAGCTCTTCCACGGCGGAGCCGCTCTCCATCGACATCTCTTCGGACGAGTCCATCGCCGCAGCCTTCGAGGAAGTCCAGGAAAGGTTCGGTTACATCGATGCCCTGATCAACAATGCCGGTATGCCCTCGTTTGCCTCCCTTTCTTGAACAAAAGCTTACCTTCAAACAGGCGCAGACTTCGACACAGCCATCACCTCCGGCCGCCTCACCAAGCGCGAGGGCTGGAATCAGAGTTGGGACGTCAATGTCGCTGGTACTCACATCTTCACTGAGACCTTCGCGCCGCTCTTGCTCGCGTCCAAGTCTCACAAGCCCCGTCTGATCTTCATAACGAGCGGCCTGTCCTCCATCAGCGAGAACGCCAGCGGCGCTAGTCCGCGCTACGCCCTCCCGCCGGCCGGGTGGCCGAAGCCGGGAAACCCGTTTGTGTATCTTGCCTACCGTTCGAGCAAGAGCGGGTTAAATATGATAGCGACCGAATGGGCGCGCGTCTTGCGCAATGATGGCGTGAAAGTGTTTAATGTTTCGCCGGGATTCCTACATACGGGATTAGGCACTGATCGTCCCACCGGGAACGCCAAGGATACGAAAGCCATGGGGGCTGTTGATCCGGCCATTGGAGCCGGCTTCTGTGCCGATGTGGTGGAGGGTAAGAGAGATGAGCAGGCGTGGCTGCCCAATGTTATGAGGAGAAATACGGTGCAGCCATGGTAGAGGATGTCCTTTGATGAGTGATGGAGCTTAGGAGTTGCGGATGTTTCTAACAATTTGGGGAGCGCTTGGTAGCCTCAAACTCCGTGAAGCAAATCCCGGATATTGGGTATTACGGAGACGGGGGCAATAACATTGCCTCAGGTTATGGACAAGGCCTATGCAGAGAAGATGGGCTCGTTTCAACGTCGATTGTCCATTCCACTTGTACGGCGCACGAGTCGTGTACATGGCTGGAAGCGCCTGAAACACTTGGGTAAAATCACGGGACCTCAACTGTTCTACATAATACTGTGCTCTCCATACACTGATATATCATACATCTATGTCGGGCTGTATCTTATCTTCATCGACTGATGCCCTTCATGACTGATGCCCTTCATGGTGTTGGCCCTCACCAGACGCTCTCGATACCCTCCGTGCCGCTACCGTATCGGCCACTTCAGTTTATTGCATTATGTGGAGCTGCGGTTCGGAGTTTTTCAGCCCCAAGAAGCCGCATCCGAGAATTAAAGTCTCCGAGAGAGCTGCGGACAGGCCTGATGATGATTGGGTTGCCGACCGGCAGGATTCGACACACCCAGTGTCGAATTGGCAGAGCCGTCATGTGTACCCCTGGTATTGGTGAGTCAGAAGCCGCGTTTTTGCCGTGTGGACTGATATCATGCACCTCTCCCCGGACAAGCCGGATGCTGACTCGTCCTAATCGTATAAAACAGCACATTCGAAACGTGGGTGTGCAGTGTTTAGCGTTCCAGGAGCAGCCCAAGCCTCAAACGAGCAATTCTGTACCACGTGAATCATCCACAACCCGCGCAGGCCCAGGCAAAATGGGCAGCAACCACGGCACAGGCGACGCGGCCATCCCAACGGTCGACATCAGCGCGTTTCTGTCGCCAACGGCGTCGGAGGAAGCGCGCCAGGCCGTCATCGAGGGTGTTAGCAATGCCTGTCACACGTATGGGTTCTTCAATCTCGTCGGTCACGGTATCCCGCAAGACTCCATGCGCCGGGCCTTTGAGTGCAACAAGATGTTCTTCGAGCTGTCTCAAGACAAGAAGATGGAGGTCTGTATCAGCAAGTCGGTCGGCCGCTCGTTCAGGGGCTACGAGCCTCCTGGCATCCAGACTCACCATGAGGGCCTGTTGCCCGACACCAAGGAGGTATGGAAACTCCTTTGTTGGGAGTCTTGACTTGAACCGCATAAATTTGTTCAATCGTGACGACATGATAATGACCGAGACGCTAGACTTTCATGGTCGGGAGAGAGGTCCCGGAAGATGACCCGGACTGCGGCTCCTTCTCCACAGGACCGAACCTGTGGCCGTCGAGCCTCTCAAAGGAGAAGTTCCAAGACGTCATTATGGAGTATCAGAGCAGGATGCTAGCTCTGGTGAAAAACGTTCTCGACATTCTGGCCCTTGGTCTTCCCAAGGCATGGGAATGCCCGCCTAACGTGTTCGACTCGCTGCTCGACGAGCCGTCGATTCCCATGCGGTTCCTGCACTATGCTCCAGTTTCAGCCATGGACCCTCGCCAGTTTGGAGGTGAGTGTCTCCAATGGGTGTCCTAGACACTCCTATCCAGTCCATGTACAGTACAGCGGCAATGTCGTCCCTGATCTGCGCTTACCATCAACTGCCTTTAGTCGCCGATCACACCGACTTCGGGTGCGTGTCCATCCTGCTGCAGGAACCTGGCACCAAGGGTCTCGAAGTGTTTTACCCGCCATCCGAGACGTGGGTGCCGGTGCCGGTGGTCTCGGACGGCTTTGTTATCAACATGGGCGATATGATGCAAAAGTACACCGGTGGCTACTACCGCAGCGCCCGCCATCGTGTGTTGACCAACAAGGACAAGCACCGCCACAGTATTGCCTTCTTCCTGAACGGCAACCTGAAGCTGAACGCCAAGGCTCTGGATGGCTCTGGTGCCGAGACTGTCGTGGGCGAACATATCCGGCAGAGGCTGATCGAAACCATGGGCGATACGGGCAAGTTGCTCAAGCGAGAGGTAGCAGCCGCCAAGAGCTGAACAGTCGACTTTTCATTAGTATCAGCCGCCCTAATAGGTTCTGGTAAACTAGTGACTTTATTGCGTATCCAATGAGGTCTTATACAGGAGTGAATAGGGGCTGTATGTTGTTTCCTGATGTGCTCCGCAATCTCGATAGCCTGATTAATAGTACTGTAAAACACCCTTTTCATATTCTTAGGATTTAATTTATAAGCATGCCTTATATTACTCTCCGGTCATGTGATATTTCTAATAGGTAATACCCAGTTCGCCGGTGCACTAGCCACAAGGCACCAGCCTCACAACCACGCCACGAATCACATCTCCCGCGACATCGCTATCCCCTCCAGCTGGCGACAAACTCCAAATAACTTCCATTCTGCAATGACTTGACGGCATCCCGGCGATGACTGACGATTTTCGGTGGACGGCACTCTCTTTACGATGGACGATCTTTCGGGACTCGATTGGTCCAAGCCCACGGGCACCCAACCCAAGCCACCTCCCATGAACCCTTCGTACCCGTCGCTGCGACCAACACCGTCACCTCTCGGCTCCGGGCGTAGCACGCCTCTGTCAGCGCAAGGGTCGACTGGGTCGCTGCCCAAGCCAGCTCCCGCAAAGCCCGCACAGGACAGCTTCAGCAATCTGATGAACTTTGGGTCCGCAAAGGCGTCTCAGAGCCTGACCTTGGCGGAACGACAAGCGCAGCTCGAGGCCGAAAAGAGGAAGAAGGAAGAGGAGCGGAGGAAACAGTCGGAGGCGCAGTTCGGGAACGGGCAGCAATGGGATGCGTTGGGATCGCGAGCCTTCACACCCAGCCCGAGCCTCCATCCACCGGCCGCCTCAAACAACCGAGCAAAGAACGACGACGAAGATCTGTTCGCCGCATTCAACAAGGATACCAAAGTCGACAAATCGAGCTACTACCCTCCTCCCGACTCAAACAACTCAACTACCGCGAACAGTACGCAACTCGACCTGAGCAATCCGAATGCATGGGGCTCGAAGACGGGCACCAACGGCGGCAACTATGCGGTGGAGGACGACGATCCGTTTGGTTTGAACGATCTAAAGCCAAGCGCCGGCGCTCCTGCACCCCCCGTCAATGCCGCAGACGATGACGACTTTTTGGGTGATCTCGCAAGACCGGTGGACGAGGTTCGAAAGAAGCAGCAAGCCGCGGCGCAACCAGAGCCCGAGCCCGAGCCAGAGCCCGAGCCCGGAAAGCCGATCGAGGATGAAGATTCCACCTCGTCGGAGGACGGACGACCACCGCCACCACGGCGCCAAACGCCTCAACGGCAACCGAAAGCAAACACGGATGAATTCGACAGGGCGATAGCGCATCTGGTGGACTATGGATTCTCTCCCGAAGACGCAAGGCGGGGCTTGGCGGAGAGTGGCGCCGGGTTCAACGTTCAGGCAGCTGCGAATTGGCTTCTAGATGACGCTCACCGGAAGGCCAAAGCAAAGGCACAGGGAAGAAGCTCTTCTGCTGGGACGGCGCGAGCGTCAAGCCACGCCCAACATAGAGGGACTGGAGCGAGGGGCGAGGCCGACTTGGCAAAGTCTGCCGCGTCTGTGGGAAACAGCCTATTCAAAACGGCCAACTCGCTATGGAAGACTGGGCAGAAGAAGATGCAACAAGCAGTAGCTGACTTCCAACAAGATGGGGATCCAGTCCAGCCAAAGTGGATGCGCGACACTCAACAAGGACACACGCAGGACTCATGGCCAGCCGGCGCAAACACCACAGACGAGGCTCTTGCGCTGGAGGCTGGAGGCAGACCCAAGCCGGTCCGCGGCAACAGCCGACAGACCGCAGATCCGAGACTTGCGCGAGAACCAGCTCGTAGGCCGTCACCAGCACCGTCGTCTGGGAGCCAGGATCGAAACAGTCCAGCCCCACGGTGGCGTCAACAGTCCGCGCCCCCAGCGGCATTCGATGCAAGGTCAAGGCTCAACAGGCTTACGCCTGACGACGACAGCTTCTCAAGCTATGTAAGCGCCAGCAGGAGGAAGAAGGCGGCGCCTCCGCCGGAGCCGAGCAAGCTTGACGTGGAGCCCGACCTGCTATTTAACTTGGAGGCTCCTCAGCGGCCAGCACAACGCCACGTTGCAGCACCAGCTCAACGACCTCGGGCAACACCGACACCGCCGCAGCATATTACACCTCAACCCACTCGCAACATCCCGCCGATCGACCCTGCAGCTCTACAAAGTTCCACGAAGCATCGGCTGGAGGGAACAGCTCACTTCAAGCGCGGCGATTATGCCACGGCCCATTCATCGTACTCGTCGTCGATAGCTGCCGTCCCCCCAACACATCCTCTGATGATCGTCCTCCTTACGAACAGGGCATTGACCGCTTTGAAGACGGGAGAGCCGAAACAAGCGGTGGCAGATGCCGACGAAGCACTGAAGCTGATTGGGCCCGGAAACGGACAAGGCGAGAGCGTCGCCATGCAAGGACAGAATGGCCAGGAGGAGAATAGGGATATGAAGGATCTCCACGGCAAAGCACTGAGCCGAAAGGCCGAAGCCTTGGAGCAGATGGAGAAATGGGCCGATGCCGGCGCCGTTTGGCAGCATTGCGTGGAGGCTGGTGTTGGTGGACCGAATGCGGTCAAGGGGCGACAACGTTGCCAGAGTGCCCTTGCGCCGAAGCCAAAGGCTGCGCCGAAACCAGCCGCGAAGCCGAAGCCAAAGCAGTCAGCCACCGCCAGTCTGGCGCCTCAGAAGGGCTCTGAGGCTGTCACGCGACTGCGGGAGGCGAACCAAGCAGCGGCAAGAGAAGACGACGAGAAGTTTGCGCTTTCGGACAAGGTCGATGCCAAGGTGTCCGCCTGGCGAGACGGGAAGAGAGAAAATCTTCGCGCCCTGCTGGGTAGCATGGACAAGGTGCTCTGGGAGAACAGCGGGTGGAAGAATGTCGGGATGCACGAGCTGGTGATGGCCAACAAGGTCAAGATTGTGTACATGAAGGCAATCGCCAAGACGCATCCAGACAAGGTGAGAAGAAGAAGAAGCCATGACTGTTGCCGAGAGTAGCACGTGCTGACGATCAAGCAGCTGCCCCAAGACGCGAGCACCGAGGTTCGACTCATTGCGGGACTGGTGTTCAGCACCTTGAACGAGAGCTGGGATAAGTTCAAGGCCGACAATGGGCTCTGAAGTATGGTAGCAAGCGTGCGACTGAATAGAAGACGGCCGTATCCTTGGTCACGTATTCTGGGCCACTCGTGAAGGACGATTTGAAAATGAAGGTTGTACTGTTAATACCATGGCATGCCATGCTTAAGCCATCTATGCACAACACCTGTAGACGCAACCAGACTCCCATGATTTACCCACCGCACCCCCGACCAGCCCTCGACAAGCCTTATAAACCCAGCATGCACCTGACGCCGTCGCGGACCTTGTTCTCGTACTCTGACCTCCGCTCGCGCCACATCTTGGCCGCCTCGACATTGGCGGGGCTCTCGTCGTTGGGCTCGGCGAGCATGCTCATGACGGAGATGAGGATCTTCTCGACGGACTGGATGGGCGACCAGCGCTCGGAGGCGTGCTCGTAGTGGTTGGGGTCGTCGCCGGGCGGGTGGAGGATGGAGATGCAGACGAGGCCGCTGGGGTAGACTGTTGCGCAAGGGTTAGGGCAAGAGTCCGCGACGCAGAGCGGGAAAGAAGGACAGAAGAAGAGGCATACCGTTTGGGTGCCACACGTCGGCGAGGAACTTCATGGACGGCGGAGCGAGGGGATAGTCCTTGGGGAACTTGAGCTCGGCGGGGAAGACGCCACCCTCGAAGGGGGTGCCCTCGGGGCCCTGGATGAGGCACTCCCAGTGCAGGAGGTCGTCCTCGGAGACGGGGCCGGCGGTGATGCCCTCGGGGGGGTTGTTGGTGAGGGCGCGGTACTCCTGAAGGAGGCGCCGGTGGGCGGTGGACTGGGCCATGGTGGGGGGGGGGCGGCCGATCGTGTCCTGCGCGAGGCGAGGGAGGTGAAGCTGTGGGGGTAATGGATAGAAGTTGTGTCTGCCGGCTCGCGAATGGCTGTTGTGGTTCTGGTGGTGATGCTGGGGTCGGGAACGGGATGGTGGGGAGACGCCGATGCCGCAGTGGGGTGCTGTGTCTCGCTCACTGTCTACGAATTACCTCGCCTATAGCCAGGGGCATGACTGTCCATTCATCTTCAAGAGCCCTGCGGCGGTCCAGCTTTCAAGAGTCGATATGCTGATACAAAGCATGAACACCCGGTCGCATCGTCTTTCCAATGGCCTACAGCAGCTAATGCAGCACAGTAGAACCTCCACAGTAGAACCTCGTCCGTCACGTCTACTCCGTACACCATACTCAAGCATACAAGTCGGCAACAAGCGCCCTCGCCAAAGCCCATCAAGTCGCACAGCACCAGCCCGGGTGCAAGGCAAACAACTCCTTCCAAGACTGCACAAGTCACACAAAGGCACGTCATCCCCCAGAGCAAAGCCATTGTTGCTCACCGAGCGCCAGATAGCCGCCGAGTCACCCTCCAGTGGCGCAAAAACGGGACAATGGGGCGCGGAGCCTACATAATGCGAATTATCACCGGTCTATCCCAATCTGGCCTGTACGGTTTGTCCCGATGACATGGTTCAGCTTTGCACCACATCCGTTGTGGTCTAGTGGCTATGATATTGCGCTTTCAACGGTTAATCGCCTGTAAGCACCGCAAGGATCGGGGTTCGATTCCCCGCAACGGAGATCATTTTTGCTGTTTGTACTCTTCGTTTGCCGGCCCTCTTCCTTCTGCTGGTGATGTGGCACCGCAAGAGAAACTTGGTGTATTATTTTTTTTCTTTCTCTTTCTTTCTTTGAGACATTTTTGAACTCCATACGGACGCACAGGTTATCTAGCAAAGATCAACTAAGAAGCATGCCCCTAAAAATTGATATTATCTTTCGCTTCGCTTCGTGGAGATTTACACTTCAAGCCCACCTCGAATAGCGGCATATTGCTCCGGAATCAACCTCGCCCTCTCCTCGCTACGCGGCTTCATGTCCGCAGGAAACGGCCTTGGCTCCAGAATCACATTCGAGTTGGTCACCTGCGTATCAAACGTCACGTCCTCGCCGTTTTCTTCAGCGACACGGTAGATCGCCATCTTAGCATATCCTTGACTCAAGCCCGCAAGTCTTGCGTGCCAGGCATACGATGGCCGCAACCCGACCAACCTCCTCCTGGACCTTCCTCAACCAGCCCGGATGCAGCGACATGGCCATCACAAAGTACTGCAGCGGCCCGGCGACGGTGACGACGCCAACCATGCACTGCAACCCCAGCGTGCACGCCGCAACAGCTCGTCCTCGTCGCCCTGCTCCAGACCCGCGTTTCCTTCTGTGAAGAGCTGGTAGCAGTATCGGTGCGCTCACGCATCCCTCGGCAGATCCCCCGCGAGGTAGGGCGATATAAGTCTACTTCGCTGTGGTGCGGATTGCCGCGATTGACTCTATCACTGTATTCGACGCACTGCGTCCCATCTACAGTCCTCCCTTGGCCTTGAGGTCCTCATGCACCTTCTTCTGCTTCTCCCACAGCTTCTTCAGCGACTTCATCTGGCTCTTGGGCACGTCGCTCCCGTCCTTCATCTTCGTCGGCAGACCCAGCTCATCCCACGCGCTATACCGTTCATCGCTCTTGTACATCTCCTCCGGCGGCACCTTTGCCTTTTCCCTGGCCTCCTGCTCTGCCTTCTCCCGAGCTAGCCTAGCCTCCTCCTTCTTCTTGGCCTTTTCTGCTTCGCGCGCTGCCTTTTCATCCCGGGCGGCGATGAGCTCTGCGGCGGGAATAAACTTGATGAGTGACGGCTGGTTATCGGGCCGATCATCCAAGTAAACGCCCAGGTTGGTAAGATCGTGGTCGCGGATCTGGTCGGTAATGGCAAGAATGTCCTTCTTGGTCTGCGGCGTCTGCGCGGAGACGACACGGCGGAGCTCGTCGCGGATTTGGGACACAGCACGCAGATACGGCAGCGCGAGCTTTTCAATGTCGCGAGAACCGCTGGACGCAATCGACTCGAACTCCTTGGCGGGGTCTTGAGCAAGGAGACCGGGGATCGCTTCGCTCGAAAGCGAGAGTTTCGCGACGTCCGCCTCGACCTTGTCAAGCACGGCTGCGTAGGGCTGCACCGCCGTCCTCGGGTCTACGTCTGCCGAGATGGCCGAAGCCCATCCGAGGCCGTCGTAGGGGGCGGTGGCGTTGGCGTCCAAGCCGAAAATGCCGACCATCTTGGTGATCCATCTGGCAATGGCCTCAACTTCGGCGAGATCGACGTCCTTGTTGTCCTTTAGGTAGACGTTGGTAGTGTTTACCAACTTGAGTATGACGAGCATTGCTCGCGGGGTATCAAAAGAGTTGATCAGCGCTGCCTCGACCTCCTTCTTTGCCTGCTCGAGGTCGGCTACAAGCCCAGTGGTCGGCTTGCCTTCGCTGATGGACAGTGACTTGATTCCACCGCCGACGCCCGCCTCTGCCAGCCACGACTTTGTATTTGTGAAAAAGTTCTATTAAAGTTAGTGGCGATCAGCATACTAGGCGTGGAAGAGGATTCTTACGCTGACGGTGCTCTCCCAGTTGTCCGACTGGGCTCTCATGTCGGGTGAGATCTCGACGCCGTCGTTCCACTTGCCCATCAAGAAGACAATTCGCATGCTTCTGGCCGTGTAGTTTGTCGACAGAGCGTCATGGATCGTCTGAAAGTTTTTCAGGGACTTGGACATCTTGGATCCGGATATCGAGAGATGGCCCATGTGCAGGAAGTAGTTGACCCAGGTGTGCTCGCCTTTGCCGTGCTCGCAAAAGTACGCCTCGCTTTGCGCCAGCTCATTGTCGTGGTGCGGGAAGGCGAGGTCGATGCCACCAGAGTGAAAGTCCATCCGAGAGCCGAGAATGTCAGAGGCCATGACCGAGCACTCGATGTGCCAGCCAGGTCGGCCTTCGCCCCATGGGCTGGGCCAGAACGGCTCTCCGGCTTTGGATTTCTTCCACAAGGCAAAGTCGCCCGCGCCCCTCTTACCGCCAAGGTTCTTGGATAGCGAGCCTTCACCTTCCTCCTGGAGGGACTTGTCGTTTCTGCTGTCAGGTCGCAGGCGAGCATAGGTGTTTCCGGCCCTTTCGAATGCGGCAATGTCGAAGTAGACGGAGCCTTCGGCCTCGTACGCGAAGCCCTTCTTGACCACTCGATCCACAAAGTCGACAATCTGAGGGACGTACTCTGTGACTCTTGTGATGACGTCTGGTCTCAGCACGTTCAAGTTGTCCATGTCCTCCATAAACAAAGCCTCCATGCCCTTGGTGAGATCTGTGAACATGGTTTGGTCCCGGGTATCGATGGTCTCCTTGTACAGGGAGTCGAGGTATGGGAGGAGGATTTCGTCGGCGCCAGGGAAGATGGCGTCTTGCTTCATAGCCTGCGCCGCAGCATCCATATTACTGATGTGCATCTTGATCTTGGCTTCTCCATCGCCAGGCTTGCCCTCGCCGGACAGCGTGCCTCCGGCCAAGACTTTGCCGTACGCGGCGTCCCGTCGAGCCGCGTAGTTTGCCTCGTCCAATTGCGCTCCCTCCTCCACAAGCAATGGCAAGCTGCTTTCCGCGTATGACCGGAACGCCGCAAGCGCCAATGTCCTAAGATCCTCGTTGGAATATGTCTTCTTCTTCTCGAGCTCGAGCAATCGCTGCCGTCGGGCCTTGATGATAATCTGGCAACATGTTAGAGCTAGTGAATAAGCCATGCAACAAGCGTACACATGCCTTGTCGTCCACATCAGTCATGTTCATGACGAAGTTGACCTTGAAGCCAAAGTAGTGCATCAAGATGCGCCGGATGATATCGGTCGAGACGTAGTTGCGCGCATGGCCCAAGTGGCTCTTGTCGTAGACTGTCGGTCCGCAGGCGTACCACGACACCTTGCCGGGTTCGATCGGGGCAAAGGGCACCGGGGCGCCGGGCTGCAGCGAGTTGTGAACCTTGAGTGACTCCATGGCGACGGCGACGGAGGAGTATCGTCGATGTACGAGGGTCTTCGCGGTGACGGTGATTGAGGGCCTGGATCTAGAGAGAGCGCGCAGGAGATTCATTCAGAGAGGCAGGAGACGAGGAAATGGAGAAGAGAGTCGGGCGGCGAGGGCATCACCGTCGAGTCAACTTGGATGCCCAAGGTTGAGTCAACGCCGGTCAGTTGTTGCAGTTGAGTCACCACCAGCTCAAGGGAGGTCGAAAGGGCAAGCACAGCAAGATGCCACCTGAGCTTGTCAGGTCCCCGCCTTGGGCGTCCTCAGAAGGTCGCTACAGCGCCATGGGTCCCCTGCTGCCCCTGGGCCCTCACTAAAAAAATCACAGTGGGTCCCCGTTGACTGTAGTCCGTAGGGAAGTTGCGGATTCTGCTCCGGTCGGGTGGTCCGTGCTGACTGAGCTCAAAAGGTCTCGCGACGGAGACGCTGCATCTTGCAACTAACATCCGCAACGTAGCTATTAAGAAAGCGGGAAGATTACCAAGATGTCGTCGAGAACAGTCGCGCCGCAAGGTGGGAGAGGGCCATTCAAAGCCAAGCTGTCTCCCTCTGACACCTGGCGCTATCCTCTTCTCCCGTCTTCGTGCTCGAGCAGATTCACCCATTCATTCCGCCAAGGTGACGAAGCCTCCAAAACGCCAAAGCCCCGAGGAAATTGCGAATCGGGCTAAATCTATTAGAATTACTCGCCCCCCGTTCTTGCCGATCAAGACAGGGTCCTTCATGTCTATGTAGTATAGGCGTGTCCCCTCTTCTCCATATTGCTTCTTCGTTAACACGATGTAGGTGGCACTGGAACAAATCTCACCCTAACGGCGACTTCGAATCATGTGGACATCGTTCCTGAGACGCGGCTGTGAGATCCTGAGCGGCTGCCGATGTAGATCAGCCCGAGGCCTATAGAGCACCATGAAGAAGCTGCGAGCTTCCATTTCGGGCCTACCGACAACATCGTGGCTCCATGCTGATCCGCCAAATAAACGCGACGCTCCGGCAGATTGCGTCAACGTGAGATGCCCAAGGCAGTGGCAGGTTGAGTACTACGAACGCCCCGGGACGCCTTCGTTTATAACCATGTAGACCTTGTGTTGTCCGACTTGCTCCAACCGAATGCCTGCCTCGATGCTCTTTGCAGAATTGAAAACACAGTCATCAATATCTGCACGCATTGAACGATCTCTCAGCATCTGGAGAACCTTCCGGCAATGCATAGTGTGCTCGTCTTGAGAAGCAGAGAAGACGAGAACAACATTGTTGACCGACAGGCAGAACGTCTGGTCGACATCCGGAGTGGCCTCGAATGCCGCTTTGAGCTCTTGGTGCGAGTGCCGAGTTCCCAGACGAGTGAATATGGTAGCATCACGCGCCTTGTCGAAAGCTGTTGGAAGGGCTGGTGACCAAACGGCGACATTCGTCTCAACAGGGCCGGCAACGGTGCTTCCCGAGGTGCGACGGATAGTCCCGTCATTAGCGATCGAGAATTCTTGCGATCTCGAAGTCATGTTGGACTAATAGCTGCTTTCGGGTTAGCAAGAGCATAGTTGAGTCGGATACCAGCGCTTGCCGTGCTGTCAAAGGGCTCCGGGCACATACGTCACGAAGACAGTGATGTACGACGCGACGCGGGCAGCATCTCAGAGTGGCGAACTAAACAGGAATCCGATGATGAGGGGGAGGGGTTCGGGTAAGTGATTTAGACGACCTTTGTGAAGTCGATATTCTTCCGCGCTCGTCTCTTGCCTTTAAGTTGAAGCGTACGGATGTCGTTGCTTGTCGACCCCGAAGCAATGACGCGGCGTGACTTCTCGTAGAGAGCACGACCCACTATCATTGCTCACCCGCGATCCCGCGATTGGCGATTGGCTGGAGCCCAAGTGCGATCCACCCAGCTTGGACACGGTTTTTTGAAGCTTCAAAACGAAAACACCCACCCTCGCAACCGGCGGCATTGGCGAACCTCGACATAAAATGGCCGCGTCGAAAGCGTCGCCGTTCCTGGAGCCGGGTCTCAAGACCGCTCCAAACACACTCGCAATCGCCAGCCTGTCGCGCGACAACTTCCAGCCCCTAACCCTCGAGCAGTCCATCGGCGCCGTCGACGGATATGCCGAAGGCGCAACATTGAACACGAGATTCGGCTCTTTCCCGCACTCGACACTGCTCGATATACCATGGGGGTCACAGGTCCGCGCATCAGTGGTGGATACGGGGTCCAGAGGGCGCAAGCGGAGACGGGACGAGGTGGAAAGCGAGGACACGCCCATCCCCAGCCAAGACGAAGGCGACGACAAGGCGACGCCGTCTTCTCTCGCCAAGGCCGTTGTCGCCTCGAGTGGCTTCATCTACATCCTGCGACCGACGCCCGAGTTGTGGACAAGCAGCTTGCCCCACAGAACCCAGGTTGTCTACACCCCAGATTACAGCTACATCCTCCAGCGCATCCGTGCCAGGCCAGGCTCGAGGATAATAGAGGCCGGCGCCGGGAGTGGAAGTTTCACGCACGCTTCAGCTCGAGCCGTGTATAGTGGCTATCCTCGCAATGCCGCTGAAAAGAAGGGCAAAGTGTTCAGTTTCGAGTTCCATGAGCCACGATATGAGAAGATGCAGGAGGAGATCAAGAACCATTCGCTGGAGGGCATAGTCCACATCACGCATCGGGACGTATACAGAGATGGATTCTCGATAGACGGAAAGTCTCCCGAGGCGACGGCCGTCTTCCTGGATCTGCCCGCGCCGTGGGAGGCGTTACACCACCTGTCGAGACGAAAGATCCAAAAGGGGGGCAAGGAGGACGAGAACGATGGTAGCTGGGAATCACCGCTGGACCCGAAGCAGAGTGTCTACATATGCACCTTTTCACCCTGTATCGAGCAGGTCACCCGAACCGTGACGGAGATGCGCACTCTCGGCTGGACGGACATTGACATGGTCGAGATCGCACACAAGCGATTCACTGTGATGCGGGAGCGCGTTGGCGTTAGTTTACCCAGCGAAAGGGGCTTCAATCCGACGCCGGCAGATGTCAACGAAGCCGTCAAGAAGCTCAAGAGCGACATCAGGAGGACTCTGGAATTCCACAAGGCACAGCAATCACGGCCAGACTCTGAGGTCTCAGATTCCAAGATGGACATCGATGAACAGGCGCCAAATGGATCACCCAAGCCAACACCCAATGGCGAGGGAGCTACAGAAGCGGACGAGGAGCCGACGTTCTTGCAGGGCCGTATTGTCCATCGCACCGAGACGGAGCTCAAAACGCACACGTCGTACCTTGTGTTTGCCATCCTCCCTCCGGAGTGGGACGAAGAGGCAGAGGCCGCAGCCTTGGCCAAGTGGCCGTGCGGGAAAGAGAGCAAGACGATTGGAAATATCGACAAGCAGGCGCGGAAGCAGGAGAAGCGGGAGATGCTGGCGTCGAAGAAAAAGAAGAAGCGAGTGGACGATACCCAGGCGTCGACATCAAAGTCATGAGGCGTCCCAAATAGCACAATTTCTGTTCAACCTACGTGTTCAACAACCCTCCGTTCCTATGCAACTGCGATATCGAGATGTCCAAGACTAATCATTCTGGACGCGGACGACGACCTTTTTCTTTGCCTTGCCCTCGGCGTAGTATTTGATCGCCTCGATCAACGCCTGCCACCCGGTTCCGCTGTGCACTTCGATTTCTACGGGGGTGATTGTGCCCTTGGCAATGTGGCCCGCGAGAACAGGAGTCCACTTTGCAGTCTCCTCGGTAACGTGCTTGCCGATGTCGCCGTCGCGACCGAGCTCTCCAACCCTGACACGGTACTCTCTGACGCCGTCCGGAGCCGTGTACTTGCCTCTACATGGGTGTTAGCCATCTTGAAGAGCTGTCAAGGCAGCAGCTTAACTGGACAGCTTTTACAGAGGGAGAATACTCACGCGACGTCCGTAGTGGTAAAGTACTTGGTGCCCGCGCTCGACTGCTCCAATATCTTGAACGCCGCCTCGTGTGCGACGGCACTCGCGTCAAAGACAACAGCGAAGTTGCCGCCCGTGATGGACTTGACCTCAGCAGCTTGGTCCGCTGGCGAGGCACGGCTGTTGAAGGTTGCATCAGCCCCGCTAGCAAGCACTTTCTGTTGCATTGTCAGGGCTCAGTCCTTCTCAAGGCCAGGGTTCGACCTACAGAAGAATTCGACGTTGAGCACGAGGCTGCCACTTTGTACCCGCATGCCCGCGCAATCTGAAGGACGTTAGTGTGTTGAGCGTGGCGTCGACCAAGGACGACATACCTGGATCCCGAAATGACCGACCGTGCCACTGCCACCGAGGACGACGAGCCACTCATCGCGCTTGGGGACTTTTGTCCCAGCTTCGGGCAAAGTACCGTTTGCGCCGACAAGGACACCGAACGCGGCGGTCTGACAGAAGTGTTAGCAACGAATCCGCTCGGAGTCAGGCCAACATCAAAGCGAAGCATACCAAGAGGCCAACGCCGGTGGCAGCAGCTTGCTCAGCTGAGATGTTATCGCTTTTCTTGAACACCGACGCCTCGTCAACCAGAAACGTCTCCTGGAACGGCGAATACAGATTCTGCCCCATGTTGGACGTGGCATAGACGACGTCTCCCTTGCTCAACCTGGTGCACTGGCTGCCCGTTTCAACAACCACTCCGCTGAAGTCCGAGCCCAGCACGGCAGGCATTCCCATGGTGAGCATGCCAGTCTGATGCATAAAGACCTCCCTGCGAGACGAGCATGAGCAGATGGACATGGAATACCGGAAACGACCTAGGGCAGCGTACACTGGGTTTATGGCCACGAAGATGGGCTTTACCAACGCCTGCTTGGGGCCAGGCGTTGAGCGCGGGAGGTGGTCGACGATCTTGAAGGGATTGCCCGCCTTTTCAAGCAAGAGTCCTTTCTGAGTAGCCATGGTGATTGGTGGTGTAGATATGATGCAGTCACTAGGTAGTTGGGAATGGGATTGGTGAAGGTGGTTGAGTAAGAGGCAGCCAGAACCCCTCTTTATACATCAAGACTGCTGTAAACAATGAAAAGACTGAACTAAGCCGCTACATCCGAATCGATGGTTTCCTGCCCGTGTTGTGGCGTCTGGCCTTGAAGGAAGATCATGGCCGCGTCAGTGGGCGAAGCCGCCATAGCAAGTAGCACAGCACCGCAAGCGACCAAAGATCCATGGATCAGTTGACTAGCCGTTGGCCAGGACATTGCTTCTGCATAGCTGGGAAGACGTGTGCCGTCGCAAGGCCTGGTAGCGTCCCAAGAGTGGTGGATGACAGGTCCAGCGACAGCCGAGGTAGGTCAACAGGCGCGGAGCTTGCTTGGATGGCTGTTGTTCCAAGACGCCATATGATGAAGCAGCCGCTTGTTCTGATGTCATGATTTGATTCACTCGAACCGGCGGAACAAACGCACCGCGCCTCTGGCACTGAGCTTCCTCAGCTGTCCGGCAGCTTGGAGCTTATCCTCAGCTCGTATCCAACGCGAGCCCACAGTGAAATCACAGCTTGGGGTAGACCAGCGGTTGCCCGGAGAAACAGTTCACCCGGCGACCCACCGCCAGCAGCCGCGCCAACGTGTGTAGAGCTTCGGTCGAGGGTGGGTTGAAAAAGTCACAAGGCGCCGAATGACCCACGACGATAGCCTCACGCTCCGAGAACCGCAACCATGACTTCCACGATCGGGGTCCCAATCAAGCTCCTCCACGAGGCCCAGGTTCGTGCCTCCCCGATGCTCCCGCTCGTTTCTCTGCGCGAAACGCGCGACGCAAGAACCAAAACACAGCACGACTCGCAGGTGCTAACTGCGTCGCCCCAGGGCCACATCGTGACCGTCGAGATGACCAACGGCAACGCCTACCGCGGCAAGCTCCTTGATGGTAAGCTGCCCCTGCCCCTGCCTGCCCCTTGCCCTCGCGCGCGCGTGTGCTGCACAAGAGAAGAGTTGCTGACTGTCGTCGCGTCAACAGCCGAAGACAACATGAACGTGCAGCTCAAGGACATCACCGTCACCGCCCGCGACGGACGCGTCTCCCATCTCGACCAGGTGTACATCCGCGGCTCGCACGTCCGGTTCTTCATCATCCCCGACATGCTTCGCAACGCGCCCATGTTCCGCGCCCGCAACGTTCGCGGCCGCGGTGTCGGACTGGCTCGCGGACGCGCCACCGTCAGCCGTGCTAGGGCCACGGGCCGCGGTGGTCGCTAGGACGAGACCGCCGAAGGTACCTCAGGCACCAGGTAAATAGCTGCCTTTCTGGGGGTGTTTTTGCGTGTGTGGTTCATTTTGGGCGTTCCGGAACTCGGAATCTGCATCTCCCCTGATGCAGGGATCAAGAACAATTTTGGACGAATTTCACGACGGGCGGCTCCTTTGCCCTTCCAAGCTTCCTTCTCCGGGCCCCTCACCGTGACACATGTGTTCCGAAACAAACCCGATGACTGACGCCGTGAATCAACACAGAGTTTTTGCGATTGCACGCGGCCCTCGCCCCTCGCCTGGAAACGCCTTCGCTGGCCAGGGAGCTGGCTACGGCGGCGCCAACGCAGCTGTCACCAACCCTGGCGGCGTCCCTGCGATCGCCCCAGGAAACAACCCCGGTGGCAACAACGCCAACCACTAGAACGAACGGCATGGGACTTTGGCACTCAAGAGATCAGCTGGATATGCTGGTATTGAGTAGACTACACTAGAGGACACGGCGCATCAGACGCCCGGAAATGCCACGACAGTTTGTTTCGTGACCACGCGTCCCGTCTTTCCAACATACACGCGCGCTCTATTTCATCCGCGCCAACGCGTCCTCTGCCCGGGCAACCAGGTCTCGCGCCTTCTGCAGCTCTTCAGTCTGCTGTCCCACCGCCTTGCGCGCGCCTCCGTCTTCCAGCACCGTAGCCACGCTCGCCTCGGCAGCCCTCACTGCCTTGCGGCCCTCCTCGCGGACCTCGCCCTCCCAGAAACCCCGCGCCGTCTCCCACTTCTTCTGCATGCGGCCCAGGCTGTACACGATGCCCAGGGCCGCGACGGCGCCGGCTTCGTACAGCGACGAGGCAAGCGACGAGACGTACAGCAGCGCCGCGAGCGATGTCGTGATGCCAGATGTGCCCAGTGATTGCATGACGAGCTTCTGTGCCAGGGACTGCAGCGCAGGGACGGTCTCGTTCTGGAGGTAGCGGCGGGTAAAGGCGATGTGGCCAGGCCACTTGGGGAGAGCGGACGACGCCGTCGCAGCAACCGCGGGCGCGTGCTCGCCGGAACCGAGGCGTCTCTTCTCCGAGCCTGGTGTCTCGCCATCTCGCGACGATACCGGCTGCGGGTACGTCGGAGAGTCGCCGCCGAGCTCCGCGATGCGCCCCGTGAGGTACACCAGCTCCTGCTCGGCAGTCGGCATGAAGCGCTGGCTTAGCATCTCATTCGTGAGCATCGCGACGTCGTCCACCCTCCAGAACAGCTTCCACCAGCCCAGCTTGCGCCACCTGCGCCCCGTGAAGGCGAGGTCAAGCTCGTCCTGGAGCTCCGCGTGTGCGTGCTGCGCCCACTCCGCGAGGCGCTCGTCGAGGGCGCCGGGGGGCGAGGTGCCCTGCGTGGCCGGCGTTCGCCACAGCTTGCGCGCCTGCTCTGCCTGGATGGAGGAGATAGTGCCGCGAAGCAGGGAGGCGATGAGTTGCCGTACGGCTGGTTTCGTCGCGCGCTCCGTGGACCTGGCGCCGGCCTTGAGCCAGGTCGTCAGCGCGGGGAGGTTGCTCGCGAACCACAGCCGCTCGTAGTCCATGGCGTGCTGCGGCCCCTGTCGGAACAGCTGGACGCCTTGCTCGGCAAGCGAGACGTCGATTACGTCAAAGTCGGCCTGCAGCTGCTGCTTGGAGACGCCCTCCATCTGGACAGCAGCCTTGATGGACCCGCTGCTCTCGGAAACGGGCAGCGCGGATACATTGACTGCGCCCATGAGTCCATCGGCGACGAGCAGCGCTTGGTGGACCGGCGTCGTGACTGGCGACACGCGGTCCTCGACAGAGGGAACGTCGACGGTGGGAACGAGGACGGCGTCCTCCAGAGCCTGGATGGACACCGCCCCTGGTGCACCGTACCCGTACGGCGCGCTGACGTCCATCAACAGAAGCTCTAAGTTGAACCCATTCAGCTCCGGCGACGAGACGTGCAGCTCATGCAGCGCCGTATCCGTAGAAAGCTCCAAGCCGACATCCCCCCGACTCGGCGCAACCCGCACAATGAGCGGCCTGCTCGGATCATGCGCCTCCAATTCCCGCTCCCACGCCTCCTCATCAACCAACGGATCGGCCAGCAGCATTCCGAGGACCCTCCTCGCCGTCGGCCCCGCGCCGGAGCCGCCGTCCCCCAAGCCCAAGATGGCCACTCTGACGACCTCCTCGCCAGGCGACTGCCGCAGTCCCTGTAGCGCCAGTTGCAGCCGTGAGAGGTTCACCAGGTTCGGGGCCCGGGTTTGCAGCTCCAGGAGCGTGCGCTCGAGCTCCACGCGCGGGTCCGTTGAAGTCGTCGTCGCCGTCGTCGTCGTGGTTGACTGCCATCGTCGAGATCCGACGTCGTGCCTCGCAGTTCGCGGTTGGGTGCCGCTCGTTCGCGGGACGAAGGAGCAGAACGGGCATATCGGCGTCTGGTGGCGTCGGCCCGGGCCAAGCAGCAGGCGGCGCTGCCCGCTGCGTGGCAGCAGTGTCGTTTTGGAGGCCATCGCCAGCTGGTGCTGAAATTGGAAGCTCTTGAATCGTTCGAGGTGAGCTCCAGATATTTTTCAAGAGCTCCATTCGGCAGAGGTGCGGGTAAATCCGGCACCGGACTTGTACGCGCGATCGACGACGTCTAACAACAATTCTATTCATTAATTGGCGTTACGTCCGTACGCAGTACAGAATTCCTCGATATGGGACGGGATTCGTGCAGTACTCTTGTGTGCCTGGTTAATTGCCGTTGGAGTTATCAGGGATTCAACAACACACTTGGACGCATTGCCCAGATCATAGACTGCGGCAACGTGTCACAAAAGCAGAAAAAGGACTACTTGCTTGGCCTCTAACAAGCTACTAAAACCTACGTCTATGTAGCACAGGGTACAGTATACGGTAGTAAACCCTACGATGAGTGGGCGCGGACGCAAACCACGAGGGCTAGAAACTGAACAGGCCGCTCCGTCGCTTGCCCAGCGGGTAGACGATGAACGCGCTAATAAACAACCCGACAGCGATCCCGATGGCGATCTGGATCATCGACGCCGCGACGTCGAAGACCACATTCTTCATCCGCCCGACGTCCTGGCTCGTTCCGTTGCCTTTGGTGAGCTCATTTGCGGTGCGCAACCCGCTAAGCAGGCCGCCCAGCGAGGCCAACCCTCCTGGCACCTGGGTGAAGATGGCAGGGATGAGCGTGGCGGCTGCGACGCCGTGCCGCAGCCGCGAGTAGAGGTTGGCGAGTACGCCGACGGACAGGGCGCCGAGCGTGCTGGCGATCTGCGGGCTGGCCGCGAACTTGAGGCTGCTGAAGTAGTTGACAATGTGCCCGGCAAAGGCAATGACAACCATGGCTGGCATCTGGCGCCATTCGGCTTGGTAGAGCATGCTGATGCACAGAACGAAGAACGGTACGAATATGAAGCCGTAGTGGCTCGGGATCTGGTTCTCGCACTGGGGCGCGGACGTCGCGTCGGCATCGACAAGTCCGTAGAGCGCCGCGCCGATGGTGATGCCGAAGCCGAGGAGGAGCGAGTACACGATGGCGTAGACAATGCGAATAGAGCCGGGCACGATGGCGCGCGACTGGAGTTCGAGGGCAGAGCACACTGGGTAGCACTCATCCCACGTCAGCCGCCCGTTGGTGTTGCTCAACTTGAAGCATAGAAGTGCGCGGGGAGATTGCGACGATGATCAACTTACAGACCGAGTAGCCGGGCAAGAGCATGACGATACCGCTCTGGGTGAGCGCCGAGAAACAGAACAGCTTCCCCCCGGCAATGCTGCCGAATGCCCGGGCCAGGAAACTCACCAAGACGGCAGCGCTCACTTCGAAGACGTTGCTGTACATGCTAGACCTGGGGGCCATGAACAGCTGCAGCAGCCCGACGAGGCAGCCCAAGAGAAAGCAGAGCGGGAGGTCGACGAGGCGCGCCTGGAAGGAAAAGGGGGCGCACGTAGCGCTCGTCAACCCAAAGATGAGGACCCGGGCCCAAGCGCCGAACTTCTCCCTGGCGCTCATCAGGGCTTCCAGCCTCCGCGTGCCCTCCTGGACTCCGATGACGTCGTGCATGACCTCTTTGTAGACGTGGTGAGCGGCCTTGAGCTTCCCGAGGTCGATGTCCTGGGCGGTTCTAACAACGCTGACATCGGTCGTGTGCGTCGATTTGTCGTCGAAAGAAATGATCATGCATCCCGGCAAATAGAGAAACTGGCCGTCAATCTCGAGGACCCGGGCGGTCATGCCGAGATACTCCTCGAGCCGGTGGGTGGGAGCTCCGTAGAGCATCAGCGCGCGACAGAGCTTGATGATGTACCCCTGTCGCGACAGCGTCTCGGCGATGTGCACGGCGATACAAATCTCCTCCCTCTGCCAATGTGCGTTCGGGCGCGAGCTGTTTGCCGTTCGCTTGTACAAGGGCCATCGTTTCCCGCTGTGCCTGTGCCGATCGGCCCCCTGGTGTGGATTCGCAAGTCGAGTTGATGCTTCCACGAGGGTGGCGAGCGTATCTTGCGAGCGGTTCTGCTCGTACCACTTCCTGCGCGTCGGCGTGATGCCACCGGACCCGGAGCCTGAAGCGGGCTTCTCGCCACCGACGGATGAAGCAGACTTCTGTCGGTTTTGCTGGTGGCGGCTGGGCTCTGCGAGTTTGTAGAGCTTGAACAGCTGCGAGAGCACGCTGCCGCGATACTGCGCCGGCGGCGGCGGCACATTGTACACGCCGTCGTATATGCCGCCGTTCACCTCGCTGGGGACACCATGGCTATTCGGTGCTGCTTCGATGTATGCTGGCGGTGGGTTTGGTGTTGTCGTGACCGCAAACCGCCGAGTGTGGGCTTGCACCAGGTCGTAAGCCACTTCCTTTACGGCCTGCTCCCGCTCCCGTTCCTCCCGAGCAGACGTCTGCTGCAAGCTGTGGCCAACAGTGGCACCGGCAGTATGCCCCAAGTTCCCCAAGGAAATGCCCTGATCGTCGTGGGGGAGCGGCTCGCCATCGCTGTTGGCCGTCTCGGCGTGGGACTCGAGAGAGTTTATGGAGTCTGGCTTCGCAAAGCCCCTGCGGAGCTTGGCGGCAACTCGCTGGGCGCGTGCCTGTGCAGCAACAGCAGAGATGGCCTTTTCCGAGTCGGTCGGGTCCAAGCCATCGCCGGTGTCCCGAGCCGTGGTGACGGAGCCTAGCGAGTTGCCGCGTAGGATCGATGGCCTCGGCTTCGGCACCAGGACATCACGGTGCTGCGGCGCAGGGCCAGGCACAGCAGCAGATGCGGCTGCTCGGGGCTTTGTCGTGGCCGCATTGCTGTTGAATCGCACATGGCCCCTGTCTCTCTGCACTGCTGCGGCGGCGCTTGGTTCAACGATGTTGGGACTCGGGGGTCCTCGGACGTCGGCGCCGGGCCCGGAGTCGGGGTCATCTTGAGACGTCGACTTGGAAGGTTCGTTCATGGCAGCTGGCGGGATCGCCATGTGCTGCTTGCTAGAAGATAACGGCAAGAAGGCAAGAATACGAATCGCTAGAGGGGTGCAAGACAGACCCGTCGTGCGGCGGACGCGGCGTTATAAACATATCAAAAAATTATTAAACTTACCTACCTCACGTCAAGGAGGGCCCCGGCCTCGGGCTTGAAGGATCTGGCGATGCTTGCTCAACCTCCTCCACCATCGCTCATGCCGGCGCCGCGTCAGCCAGTCAGTCCAGATCGTCATTGCCGCAAGTCCCGGCTCGGCTCGCATTGCAAAGGCCACCATGACGTAAATGTGGATGTAGCCCGCGTTTGCTCATCGCCAAGGGCATTCTTGTTGAGGGGGGGTTGCGAAGCGGCACACAAGAGAACCCGGTGCGCCCAAGACTCCAGAGCTGCAAGGTCAACTCGTGCCTCGTATTGGCTAGGAGATCAGTGCGGAGACCTGATGCGTCTCATACCCGGTGTTGGGGACCTGGGGTTCCCTGCAAGTGCCGTCTGTGTTGATCTTTGGAGGTTGGAGGTTGGAGGAGACAAAAAGCGTGGACGGCCGGTTGTCGGCGGCGCTTTCATGGTTCAAAGCATGCAACCTCCAACCCAAGGACCCCTGCAGAGGCTTGGGCCATGAATGCCACACCATTCCACTCGGGCAGGTGCCCGAATTAATATTAATATTGATGTCGGCCGTTGTTGTTTGGGGTGGTGATGCTCTGCTCCAGTCGGGCTCGACTCGACACCAGCCAAGTACCCTCCGAGTGGCTTGCAATGGCTAGGGAGTATTGCAGCGAGGAATCTTTCTAGACGGACTGACGGGGGGATGTTGAAACATAGTTTCCGACAATCGAATCCGGTAGTCCGGAGCAGATATAAGCGCTTGCTCATATTACCCGTTACTTCTCTATTGCTTGACATCTCGAGACACCCCTTGTCGCCGCCTCCAGCCGCTGGAATTTGTCCAGGGGTCCATGGATGCCATGTGCACTGCCGCTTTAGCCGCACAGAGTCTCAAGGCCATGTCGCTTACGGGGTACGCTGCACCTTGAGAAGTCGGCATGGTTCCATCTTCCGTCTCGCACTTACACGGGCAGGTTCCAGGTTCCCATGTCGCCGGCAGCAAACGGAAGCCAAGGCGACTCGGTTTCAATCGAATTTTGAATTGCGCTTCGCAAGGCGTGCTTGGCCCATACGACGCCTCTGTGTTTCGATTTTGGGTCGGGGCAGAGGACATGTTTGCTTCATGCATGCACAGCCCTCAGCCCGGCTCCGAGCTGAATTGGGTGGAAGCAAGCTAGAAGCCTAGAACTTCTAGAAGGCTTGGAAGGATTTGCGGCGCAGCGGCCGCAGATCGTCCCGCCTTGGCGCCAATGACAACATGTGGTTGGTCGCAGTAATACGCGTATGCTGTCGTGCCGTCGGACCTGGACGATGGCTGTGGGCCTTGGATGTGATTACCAGGCAGCCACTGCGTGCAGCGAATTGAACAGTGCACGGGGTCACGAGAGGGAGGCATCCAGAGCCATAGCGGAGATGCCAGGCCGTCATCCCCACGATCAGGCACTCGACGGCCAGGAGCATCACCAAACAATGTCAGACATCGTGTCGCAGTTGCAGCAGGCGGCCGCCACAAACGCCGAGCTGCTCAGAGTGCTGGCCGAGACGGACCACGCAACGTCCGACCTCGAGCAGCAAGCCCGCTTCATCGGCGACCTGGATGCCCAGATCCGCGCCTCGAACCGGAGGCTCGAGGCGCTCAACGCCCAGCGCGAGGCCGAGCTGCGGGAGCACGAAAAGCTCCGCGACAGCCACGTGCGACGCTTCGTGTACAGGGCCACGGGCAACAAGGACCGCTTCGCCGAAAAGGCCGAGCGCGGCGAGCGCGACTACTTGGAGGTGCTGCAGCGCGCGCACGACGAGGGCAACGTCAACGCCAACCTCAAGAGCCAGATGGGCGAGGCCACGGCGGTCAGGACGGAGCTCGAGGAGGTGGCCAAGAGGCGCAGCGAGGCGCAGCGCAAGCTGGACGAGCTGTACCATTCCATCTTTGCAGGACCGACGCCGCAGTTCCCCGAGGCGCGCCGGGCAGAGCAGAGGTGCGCCCAGTTGGCGCAGAGCTGCCGCAGCGCGCGGGAGGCGTGGGAGGCAGAGTCCAACGCCGTGCAACAACTGGCCGAGGGCGACAGCCTGATGAAACGGGCACTAGGGCAGGTCAACCAGGCGCTCACATATTCGCGAGTCGACATTGTTGGCGGCGGCCGCTTCGCGGACCTGACGAAGCGCAACCGCCTCGCCGAAGCCGACCGCTCCGTCATGACGGCGCGGCTGCACGTCTCGCGCGCGCAACAGGCGTCGCCCAGGGTCCAGGACCTGCCGGGCGTCGACGTCAACCACGGCCACATCTTCCGGAGCGTCTTCTTCCACAGCATGGTCGCCGACATGGTCTTCCACGACGAGATCAAGCGCGGCGCCAGAGAGATGCAGCGCTGCGCCGCCGCCCTGCGCCGGGAGCTGGACGCGGCCAAGAGCCGGCGGGACGAGCGGCAGGTCGAGGTGGAGCGGCAGGAGGCGGAGCTCAAGCATGGGCGCGTTGCGCTTCAGAGGGCGCGGGAGAGGGCCTTTGAGACGGTGACGAACGGTGAGCTGAGGGCGGAGAAGGCGGCGGCGAAGACGGCGAGCGAAGAGGCGGACGGAACAGAAAAGGGGGAGCAAGGAGAGGAGTGGTGGGAATAACGAGACATCATGAGGGCAGGTGGTTGGATTGGCGTCAAGCCATGGGGGCTCTTTGTGTATGTGTAATTAGGTCGAGGCAAGGCGACCGCGTACAACCAAGGCCTGTGTCGGTAGAGATCAGCCACGTATTGCCTCCAGGCATTTTCGAATAAACACCGTCCCACTTGTGCGGTGAATGCAGGGTTCATCCGTTACACAGCAGCAAGCTAGACTCTGCCACTCGTCAGCAACACATCAGCTTGCCCGAGGCTCAGACCAGAAACGTAGCGCGGTCCATTCCATTTTCCCATCTCTTCGAATCAGAAAAGGCACTGTCAAACATTTGGATTGTAAAATTCGTCCTCCGCGCGTCCTCGTACACCCTCGGCGTTGCTCCCGCCCCCATACCCGAGCGGCTCCACCGCGGCGGGGACGCCCAGCCGTCTTGCTGATGTTGAACTTGTTTGTCTTCACGTCCTCTGTCACAAGTTTCAGCTTTGGATCGACTGACGGTTTGAAGGACCTGTTGTCCCTGGCTCCAACCACCGTGGCGCGTGTGCTACAGTGGGCCGTCGACCAACCATCAGCGCTGACCCGTCATTGACCTGAGTGCGCCGCTGACCTGGAACGGTGCAACACCACAAACGCCCCCTCTGCAGAGCTTCATCTTCTTCTCCATCGCCATCTGCTCCCGCCCCAGACCACATCCCTCCTCATGCCTCCCCTCCCACAGCCCCCCAATCCCCTCCCCCGGATCATCACCTACTACCAAACCCACCATGACCCCTCGGGCAAGCACATCTCCATCCTCCCGCTCCTCACCCAGCCCGCCATCTCCGTGACCCACGTCATCCTCGCCGCCATCCACCTCAACCACGACCCTCAACACCTCACCCTCAACGACCACAGCCCCGACCACCCGCGCTTCCACACCCTCTGGGCCGAGCTGCGCGTCCTGCAGGCCGCCGGCGTCAAGGTCCTCGGAATGCTCGGCGGCGCCGCCCCCGGCACCTTCCAGCGCCTCGACGGCGCCGACGCCCAGTTCGAGGCCTACTACGCGCCGCTGCGGGACCTCGTCCGCGCGAGGGCCCTCGACGGGCTGGACCTGGACGTCGAGGAGGACATGAGCCTCGGCGGCATCATCAAGCTCATCGACCGCCTGCGGAGCGACTTTGGCAGCGCCTTCATCATCACCCTCGCCCCCGTCGCCATGGCCCTGCTCGACATCGAGAAGAACCTGAGCGGCTTCGACTACGAGGCCCTCGAGGTGATGCGCGGCAGGGAAATCGCCTGGTACAACACCCAGTTCTACTGCGGCTGGGGCGACCTCAGCAACACGTACATGTACGACCTCATGCTGCAAAAGGGCTGGGCCCCCGAGAAGATCGTCGTCGGCCTCGTCACTAACCCGGCTAACGGCGGGGGCTTCGTCCCCTGGCACATGCTCTCCGCCGTCCTCTCCATCCTGAAGCGGCGGCACCAGACCTTTGGCGGCGTCATGGGCTGGGAGTACTTCAACAGCCTGCCCGGCGACGCGGAGCGGCCGTGGGAGTGGGCGAGGCACATGACGTCGGTGTTGCGGCATCATGCCCTCGTCCAGCCGCCTGTCGCGCCGCCTCGCGAGCCTCCTGCCGAGCCTCCTGTTGCTGCTGCCCCCAGCGAGGGGCCAATGGGGCACGACATCGACCCGGACGAGGCTGGTGGTGCGCCATTGGAGGTGCCCAGGCAGTTTGACTACTACTCCGACGGGCGTGGCGACGATTGAATGACTACCGAAATCATGAATTGTCAGTGGCGGCGTTGCTCTCCTTTGAAGGCAAGCGATGCGCTCTGAGCCTTGGTCTCGCAACGCAATGTCGCCGACTGTCATCCGAAGTACTGACAGCGGCTGACGTGATTGACCAGGCCCATCGAAGAAGATGTTGAACATCGTGTAAAGGGATAAATTGCCGCATTAGAGCATACTGTTGAGATTCAGGCCTCGATAGACAGCAGACAGATGTTTCCTACAACCGGAGCGACATGGCTTGAGATCATAGACAGGCAAAGCATGTAAGGAGTCACCTCATCAAATTTATTCGTGTCAAAACAACGTACATGTCTAATGTAAAGCCAGTGGTGTAAACATAAGTCAACCTCCTTCAATCATCTATCATGCCGCTATGGGCTCCAACTCAGTTGCCATACAGATGCCATGGGGTAAGTAGGTGCCAAGGGGTAAGTAGGTGGCTGCGTTGCGAAGAACGCATGTCCATCAAACGCAAACCATCCAGGGGTCGCACTGTGCCTCGATGGTGAAGTTGTTGAAGATGGGGTAGCTACCTTGGACGGCAGCAATGATGGGGTCAAAAAACTGGCTGTTGAACCTGCCAGTCTCGCAGGTCGAGCAAACGCCCGAGAGGAAGTTGTCGTAGTGAGTCTTATAGGACAGGCGACCGACGACGTTGTTGGTGGCGGCATCGGTAGCCTGAATGGTGAAGGCCTCGGGCATGACAACCCAGCTGGGGTTAGTGGTGTTGGCTCCGTTGCTGCCAGGAATTTTGGGATTCTGGTTGAACCAGAGACTGCTGAGGCCGACGTCTCGAAGAGCCTTGATCAAAAGCAGCGTCATGTGAGTGTCTTCGTCGACTTGGATTCCGGCACAATCAATGGCGATCGTGAAGCCAATGCCTTGGATTGGGCCACCAACACATCTGCCAGTGTTCTTGTCCCAAACGAAGTGGCTGATGAATGCCTGCCAAGAGTCCTGCCAGTTGATGAAACGAGGGTTGACAGTGGAGTAGACAGAGAGGCTGCCAGTGAGTGGAGCGCTCGTGGGAGTTGGCTGACCATTCGTAATGGTGACGACGGGGGTGGCAGGGGGCTGAGAGTAGAACGAAGTTGCTGGGGCAGCGGGAGATGTCGTCAGAGTGGACGTGTGAGACCCCATGTCCTTGGGGCGAGGAGGAGGGCGGTTGCTGCGGTTGCAGACAAAGGCGCTCCAGCAAATGGCGTCTTGGTTGATGGTCTCGTTGATGGCAGCGCTGACAGGGCGGCCACGGTAGGCCCAGCAGTTGAGCATCTGGCCACCATCCTTGGTGGTGATGGCAGTTCCAGCTTTGAAGCCATCAGGGGTGCCGTTCTCGATGTACGCCGTCCAGACATCGCCGTTGGGCATGGTGGCAGTGACACCGGAGGGGGTCCAGGGGTAGGTGCCGTCCTTGTATGGGACCTCCACAGCCATGTCAGGGGCCTCGGGGTAGGAGTAGGCAGAGCCAGGCCAAGAGATGTGCTGGTACCAATTCATCTGACGAGAGGTGGACCAGCCAGTGTGCACCTCATTGTCGCCAATCCCACAGTCACAGAGAAGGAGATCCTCCTTGGGGAACTTCTGGGCGATTGCCACGGCGACCAGGCCAGCCACGGCGACGAGGCCGGTGGTAAGCTTGGAGACAGCCATGTGCGCGTCGTTGTCTGAGCTGCCTTGCGGCGGAACTCTGATGCTTGGAGCTTGAAGTCAACGGGCGAGAGTTGGACGAGGACACCGGATGACCGATGGCAAAGGGACGCTGTGAGGTGAAGAGGAAAGGATGGAAGAAGGACAGAATTCTAGAGAGAGAAGCGATGGAAGCGATGGAAGCGATGGAGAGCGCAAGACTCCTTCTGACCGCCAGTTTCGTCAGGCAACAGCTTGTCGAGGCGGTTATGAGGCAATGCTGGTGGCAAAAACCGGCATGCGGCAAGTTCACGAGGAAGGAGCTGCGCTCTTGGTGCCAGGTCCAATATCCACACCGCATCAGCATCTGCGACAGCTAGCTGGTCCTCTTGCCGACTCGATGATTCTGGCGGTCAAGTCCAGTTTCAGCAAGCTTGAGGAAGGCGGGAATGACGAGTGCCTTGATTGTCTGGCCAGTCTGCACAACGGCCAGTCCGATCTGGGAAAGGGGTCCAGATGGCATGACGCTCACTGTTCCACTTGAAAGCCCCGCGAGGAGAGAAGTTTCCGAGCGTCGCCTTCTTCTGGAGCCAGAGAAAGTGCAGTCTCACTCGGCGTTCAGGAGAGAGAGAGACTCGCATGTTCTCATCGCCACATTCACCGCCCCATCGTGCGTTCCCAAGCACCAGCGTCACTGACCGGGATGAAATCGGAGGCTCACTAGGCCATGATGGTTTTCTATGAGTGGATTTAGATAACCTTCAAGAGAAGCTAACCGTCATTTCCCGTCCAGTCCTGTCACGTTGTACCTAATCTCGTCCGGAGCGATGTCCTACCGTTGCATCAGGGCCGAGTCGTGCGTGGTGTAGAAGTTGGCACCCAAGTGCAGATCCTCGGTCCGTCAGGACGTCACAGGCGTATGGTGGTCAGAGATGATGGTAGTTTCTTCACGCCATATTTTGGGCGCCTTAATATCGTCCACTGGTCGGCGTCTCACACACGCCGCCATCATCATCCCTCACAATGCCAGCTTCACGTCAATTGTTGGATTCCTCAGGCGCAAACGCAGACCTGACGACGTCGCCCAGTGTAAGCATACGAAGAGGCCAGACGTCAGATCAGATAACAGAAAAAACCATTTACGTGTCAGGGAATTCTCGCAGTGCATTTTCTGAAGTGCAGCGCTGTGTACCTAGTGCTTGGTTATTGTGAGCCTACCCTGGAGCTCAAGCACTGCCAGTGGTAGCGCTGATGCCCCGCCCCGTATTTCGCTCCAACAGGCTCATCCGCGACAATGAAATCTCCTTGAAGCTGAGCTTCCTGGAGCCTCCCCCGAGCTCAATCGCAAGGCTCTCTCATCCCAGCGAGCACAGCGTCATGTTTCGCCGTCCCACGTCGCTCAATTGGCCTCGCCAGCTGCGAGCGCGGCTCCCAGCTCCGCAAATCGCTCCAGCAGCGCGGCACCAGTCCACACAGGGCCCGCAAGCCTCCCGCATCGACCGCATCACCTCCAAGCTCCCTCGGCGTCTACAGAAATACACCAACGGCCTCCGCAGCGCGCCCGTCTCTCACGTCGTGTCGTTCCTCATCTTGCACGAACTCACGGCAATCGTGCCCCTCTTCGCACTCTTTGCCGTGTTTCACTACACTGCGTACGTGCCCATCTCGTACATTACGGAACACTTCGGCGAGTATGTGCAGAGTGGTGTCGCGAGATTTGAAAAGTACTTTCGCCGCAAGGGGTGGTTTGGGTTTGGTCAAGAGGAGCCAAGTACCAGCTCAGAGCCGGGGGCTGGGGGCGAGGTCAAATCACAGACCGACGAGGCCGTGGACCGGTGGAGGAGTGGTGACCGCAAGTATGAGATCCTTATGGAGGTGGCTTTGGCGTACGCCGTTACAAAAGCGCTGCTACCCGTGCGGATAATTGGCAGTGTCTGGGCCACGCCATGGTTCGCAGGTGTGCTTATGAGAGCCAATCGCCTCCTGACGCGCAAGCCCTGACCAGATACAATCTTGACAGATGACCGGAAGATATATTGACTCCTTTCATACTGCCTCCTTTTCTACCCTACTTTGACCGGCGACATATATCCATGAACAGGAACAGGGGAGATTCCCAAGTATCATTCGAGGATCCGTCATATAGATCTTTTACTTCTCGTAGACCCAGGCCTTCTGCGCAGCAGTGTACTCGGTGAGCTCGCTCTTCTGGAACCAGTGGGCGATCTCCTTGTTGGCGCTCTCGACGGAGTCGGAGCCGTGGCACACGTTTCGGCCGACATCGATGGCAAAGTCGCCGCGGATGGTGCCGGGGGCAGACTCGAGGGGCTTGGTGGCACCGAGCATTGCTGCAAATGTTGTGTCAGCGAACAGACGTCAAGTCCCAAGATGGATCCAACTTACTGCGGCCAGTCTTGACAGCGTCAAGGCCCTCCCAGACCATGGCGCAGATGGGGCCGGACTTCATGACTGTACAAGTGTCAGTAGATGCGGGTGCTATCGGGGAGGTCAAGCTGGGCGAAGTGCCTACACTGAATCAGGCCGGGGAAGAACTTCAGGCCCTTCAGGTCCTCGTCTATGATGCGAGTCAGCATGCTGGGGCACTCGGGATGTGGGTGGCTGAACGAACAGTGAGTCTCAAGGTGCTCCTGCGAAGGCTGGACCAGCTTCAGGGCAACAAGCTTGAAGCTGTGGGAAGTCGGGTTAACAGCCGTCGAGGCCATATGTGCGGCCAATGCTTACCCGCGATTCTCGAAGCGCGAGATGATGGTGCCAACCAGGCCACGCTTGAAGCATACGGTCAGTTGATGCACGCCAAAGAATCACGCAAGAAATTATGCGCGCTGACCTGGACGCCATCAGGCTTGACCGCAATGAAGCTATCAGGGTCGTCAGATGTCCATCCGTAACTGCTGAGGAGGGGTAAAATGGCGGGGTAGGCTGGAGACTCACGTCCGCTCGGTGTTAGACATTGTGAGGTTTGGGGGCGAAGCTGTAGAAGCTGGAGTAATCGGAGAAGCGGGCGAAGATGCGAGACCTGGATTATGGCCTGGCACAAGTGAACTGGATGGTTGATTCCAAGGTGAGGAGGAGAGAATGTAGGCGGCGCAGAGGGCGAAGAGGACGGCGAAAATAAGTGTGGGCAGGTTTTCCACAGAGCCCCGCAGCGGGCGGCGTGTCTGGGCGGTGTCTGTGTCTGTGCCTGAAGCGGGGGCCTCGTGAGCCATGATGATTTGACAGAGGATAGCAGTACAGTGTGAAGAGGACGCTTCTACACGTTAATGTCGGGCAGAGGTGCTTAGCCAACCGTTGGTGGACTGCCCGGGGCTGACCTGAGCGCTGGCTCCCGCAGCGCGAACAGCTACAGAAGCACGAGGTAACTTACCTGCGTGCCCCAGCCAAGCTACGGAGACACGACGAGCGAGGCGCATTGGCAGCCGTGTTCAGATCCCTCGTTGCAAGCTGCGTGATGCTGTTTTGGAGCCCCGTCAGCTTCACATAGAGTAGGCCATGAAAGCAATACCATCGCTGGCTCTTACTGCAATGCACGAAAGGGGTTTCGGGCTATCGGCATGTTAAAGGCATTTGACACAAACGGGGGTTTGCCCCGCCAGGAACTTGTCCTCACAGCCAAACTGCACCCCGTTTGGCGCCAGTCCCAATCAGGAGCTGTGAGCCAAGGGACAGCTTGTCGACCTCAGACGTCTCTGGCCTGTCATCACAGGCGGACCTCGCGAGGAATCATTCATCGACGCCTGCGCCAGGCACAGGTCACGCATTGGTGCCGTCTCATACTCGTTCTGTTCTATTAGCTCTCATCCCACGTATTTATTTGCGCCCCCCAGCCTCTCGGTCCCGACGGTCAACGACCGCGCCCCTCGACATGAGGTCGACCCTCGGCCTGTCCTGCAATTGGACAGCTCTCCTCTGCTTCGCGGCTGTATTGGTCTGCCTCTTGCAACCAGCAGGTCCGACAGATCACGGGTAACTCGCGGGAAGCAGCGTGGCATGGCTAACTACGTTCTCAGCATCGGTCAAAGAACACGATTTCAAAAAGTGCCATCAATCCGGATTCTGCAAGCGCAATCGTGCGTATGCCGACGACGCCACCTCTCAAAGCTCGACATGGAGCTCGCCGTACCAAGTCGTCTCGGACTCGCCGTCCTTTAAAGACGGCCAGCTGCACGCCATGATCCTGAAGACCATCAATGCCCATGGCGACACCGCGCGATTCCCCATCACGGTTTCTTTCCTCAAGAGCGGCGCGGCACGAGTCACGGTTGACGAAGAGAGACGACAGAAGAAGGACATTGAACTGAGGCACAACAGCCCCGTGAGAAAGGAACGCTATAATGAGGCAGAGCACTGGGTCATTGTCGGCGGATTGGACCTGGATAAGGAGGCGCAGGTAACCTTCCAGGACAAGTCCCAGGTGAACATCAAGTACGGTCTCGACTCCCAGCTTGAGGCCGTCGTCAAGTTGTCGCCGTTCGGGGTCGAGTTCAGGAGAGGTGGTGTCACGCATATCAAGTTCAACGACCGCGGCCTACTGAACATGGAGCACTGGCGACCAAAGGTGGAAATGGAAAAGGTCGAAGCCCAGGAGACCCAGGAGGGTGAAGGCCCAAATGGGGACGACGAAAGCACCTGGTGGGATGAGACCTTTGGTGGAAACACAGACTCCAAACCCCGAGGCCCGGAGAGCGTCGCATTGGATATCTCGTTTGTTGGCTATGACCACGTCTATGGCATTCCCGAGCACGCCGGACCCATGTCTTTGAAGCAGACGCGGGGTGGCGACGGAAACTACGACGAGCCCTACCGGATGTACAACTCGGACGTCTTCGAATATATCCTCGACAGCCCTATGACGCTTTACGGGTCGATTCCCTTCATGCAGGCGCACCGTAAGGACTCGTCTGTCGGCATCTTCTGGCTCAACGCCGCTGAAACGTGGGTTGACATTGTCAAGGGCAAGGACAGTGTCAATCCCCTCAGTCTTGGGCTGGGGGGCAAGACGAGCACGCACACGCACTGGATATCCGAGAGCGGTGTCCTCGACGCCTTCGTCTTCATGGGCCCGACGCCTCACGACCTGACCAAGACATACGGCGAACTGACAGGCTACACGGCCATGCCTCAAGAATTCGCCATTGGATATCACCAGTGCCGTTGGAACTACATCTCGGACGATGACGTTAGGGATGTCGACCGCAAGATGGACAAGTTCAAGATCCCGTACGATGTCATCTGGCTGGATATCGAGTACACGGATGACAGGAAGTACTTTACGTGGGAGCAACACTCGTTCCCGGATCCCATTGGCACGGGCAAGCAGTTGGACAGCCACGGACGGAAGCTTGTTGTCATCATCGACCCCCACATCAAGAAGATTGATGGATACTCGGTCAGCAAGGAAATGACATCCCAGGATCTCGCCGTCCATAACAAGGACGACGAAATGTACGAAGGTTGGTGCTGGCCCGGGTCCTCCAACTGGATCGACTGCTTCAACCCCAAGGCCAATGAATGGTGGAAGACCTTGTACAAGTACGATTCGTTCAAGGGCACAATGGAGAACACCTTCCTCTGGAACGACATGAACGAGCCATCCGTCTTCAACGGCCCCGAGACCACCATGCCCAAGGACAACATACACCATGGACACTGGGAACACCGTGACATCCACAACCTGAACGGCCTCACCTTCCACAACGCCACGTTTGAAGCCTTGGTTACGCGCAAGAAGGGAGAACTTCGTCGCCCATTCGTCTTGACCCGTTCGTTCTACTCGGGCTCGCAGCGCCTGGGGGCAATGTGGACTGGTGACAACCAGGCATCTTGGGACCATCTGGCTGCTTCCATCCCTATGATATTGAACCAGGGCATTTCGGGATACCCCTTTGCCGGCGCTGATGTGGGCGGCTTTTTTGGCAACCCAGAAAAGGATCTGATGGCTCGCTGGTACCAGGCTGGTGCATTCTACCCCTTCTTCCGAGGCCACGCTCACATCGACTCCCGTCGCCGCGAACCGTACCTCCTTGGGGAGCCATATACTGGAATTGTGACGGCAGCCTTGCGACTTCGCTACTCGCTGCTGCCGTCGTGGTATACGGCATTCTTCCACGCCAACCGCGACGGTAGCCCCATTGTGCGGCCGATGTTCTGGACCCATCCTACGGAAGAGGGCGGATTTGCCATTGACGATCAGATGTTTGTTGGATCGACCGGCCTGCTCGTCAAGCCCATCGTGGAGCAGGACAAGGAGTCTACCGACATCTGGATCCCCGACGACGAGGTCTACTACGACTACTCGACCTACCAGGTGCAGAACACGCACAAGGGGAAGCACCTCGCTGTCAAGGCCGCCATTGATCAAATCCCGCTGCTAATGCGCGGAGGACACATCTTCCCCCGTCGCGATATTCCCCGACGGTCGAGTGCAATGATGCGATTCGACGACTACACGCTGGTAGTTGCAGTCTCCAAGGGTGGCGCGGCCGAAGGCGAGTTGTACGCCGATGACGGCGACACGTTTGACCACAAGAAGGGGCAGTACATCCACCGGGAGTTCAAACTGGCTGGAAACAAGCTGTCTTCTACGGACGCCGAAGGGCGTGACATGAAGTCGGTCAAGGCAGGGAACTGGCTCAAGGCGATGCGGGAGGTACATGTGGACAGGGTCATCATTGTTGGAGCTCCGTCTGCATGGAACCAGAAGGAGGTGCAGATTGAGTCGGAGGGACGAACATGGAGCGTCAAGGTCGAGTACCACGCCGCGAAGCTGGGGCGGGCAGCCTTTGCGGTCGTCGGCCGCGTGGGAGCGCGCATTGGCGAGGACTGGAGCGTCAAGCTTGCTTGAGCCCAGGGACAAACTACAATGATGTGGTGGAGGCATGATGCAGGGGAATGTAAGATACGGATACTAGATGGGACGAATCGAACAATCACGGGAGTCAGGGGCTACGGACACGGATGCATTTGCAGCACGGCTTTGTCGTTGCAAGGACGCATATGCAGCGCAATAAGGCAGCCCAGTGCATGTGATTGCAAAACGGGGAAATGCTTTGAGAGACGGTTGCGCGTCGCATCACATCAGGAACGCGAGGTGGATTTTAGCTTGGAGTGGCGATGGTGGTGGCACAATCCGTGGGCAGGGAGCGACAAACAAGGTTCCGGGTGCGGTTAAAGGTAGTTGGGAGCCTCATTGCTGAGCCTCACCGCGCATACTCGTTATTAATAGCGTGCTTCTATTTTTGGAACCGGAATGGGATGTTCGGATCTTGGTGAAGATGCCCGAATTTAGCACTCGCCTGCACTAGTTTTGGCGGTGCTCCCGATGCCCCGGTCTAGCGAGCAGCAAGGGCGGTATGAGCGGTGCGATGGGAAAACATGTATTGCTTCAAGAATGAACAGAGGGTACGAAGCACTGGCAAGGGCAGAAAACTACAGGAGTCGCGGCGGCTGCTGAGACGGAATCAAAAGTCAACGCTGGAGGACAAGGCTGGGGTGGAGGGCTGACAAGATTAAGCGCTCCCCCAGTCCACCGATTAAGCTTTTCAGGTGCCTGGAAGGCTTGACGGGCTCGCAGGGGTCAGCAGGCACATGGTTGAGCGCTTCTGCAGGTGTGCCGTGGTCTTGGTTGATTGGCCCCCTGGGTGTCTCACAGTCCGAGACTCGGGACCCGCCCGTGAACGCGGCCCGGCTCACAGTGGCGGAGCCGGCGACAGACGGTGCAGAACCCGTAGTCATGCGCCGGGACCAGAAGCGCGGATGCATGGGTGGGTGTTTAGGCCTCTGCCTGGTCGTGCATCCGTACGAGTACGGACCACAGTCGACCTCGTACCCGGGCGCTGCTTGGAGTCGAGCAAACAACGGCGCTCGGTGCTGCCGACGCGAGGTTTTGCAGAGGCTTGCCGGATGGCGTCGGTGGCGGATAGGTAGTGTGCCTGCGTTTTCTCAACCAGCCCATTTTCTCGCCCCTTGTCAGAGATTTTTGCCCTGCGCAGCAGGTATTCCATGGCCGCGACGACCACCTGTCCCATGTGGCGTGGTGTTCGCGGATGCTGTGCAACCGTGTCGCTGCACAACCCTAGGTTCCCCAAATCTCCACTGAATGGACAGCTCGGTACTCCGTAGCGAATGGACCCTCTTGCGTAGACTCTCGTCAATGACGTTCGTGAACTGCTCGTTGGTCGAGACACGGACCGACGATCGCAGCCAAGAGCAGCGGGTTTAATCTGATGCATCACCCAAGCCTCTATCTCCGCCCAGCGCCATCGTATCACCAGCGGGTGGATCAGGCTAAACAAGGCCTGGCCATGATGCGCTGGACAAGTCCTCGGCGTTTCTTCGTACGTACCGTAGCGCAAGCGTCTTAAAGACGGGCCTGTGAGAAGCTCTTGCCGAACACCATCCCGGACCCAAGTGCAGTCCTGTTCATCCGCCTTCGACTCGTCGTCTCGTCCGATTCTCCCTCTGCTGTTCTTCTCTTCCATCCGACTCTAGCGTTTGCACCGCCGTTTAATTGCTCTTTTCGGCGGACCTACATGCAGCAGTTGTCCTACGGCACGTCGCGTCGTCACTCGCTTCTCGTCTCTCCGCGTGGCAGCATTCCGATAACATCCACCACACAGCTGCTATTTTGCACCTGCGTGCGAGGTTGACGGCAAACACAACGACCAGCGTCACGGACCGCCGCTTCAACGATACTCGGCCGAGTCCAGTTTGGCTTTTTGCTCTCTCCGTCTCGTCGCTTGGCGAGAACTCGCAGGTCACTCCGTCTCTCGTTCGGATGGCATCTACAAGCGTCTAACCCCCAACCACGACTTGCATCTGTTATCCGTTTCATCCGTTGAGCATCTGTTGTTTCTCGTATCATCCATCGTTTGCATTTCCCATCCGGGTCTCAGCATGGCTAGCTCGGTGCCCCCCCAGCACCAACAGGGCGAACCCGCTCCTCCAGCGCCCCAGCAAGAGGAGGAATTCGACGAAAAGTCCTCGCCCCCTTCGCTCGACACCTTCCACACGCTGGCGCCGACACATGACTCTCACAATAATGACCTCATCTCCCCGTCCGGGCAACGGGCCGAAGCGAGCCGGCTCAACGATGATCTCGAGCTGTTGCGGGCCGAGCGCCTCATCACCAACCAGGAGCAGGAAGAACTGGCCTCCAAGTCTAAGAACCGGAGCCACAAGGCCGAGCTCGAGGACGCTTTCAACCAACGCACCGTCAAGGAAACAACCGTGAAGCAAAAGAACAAGGACGCCGCCCTCTACAAGTTCTGGCTCTTCCTCAAGAAATTCCCCCGCTTCGTCCGATATCTCGTCTACCTCTTCCCCGGCGCCGCCCTGCTGCTGATACCTGTCCTCATCGGCGCCCTTAGGTTCAACCCGGATGATAAGCTCGTTGGAGGCACTGGCGGTGTCCAGCTCATGTGGTTCGGCATCTGGCTTGAGATTGTATGGTGCTCGCTCTGGCTGTCGCGCATGGTTACGAGCCTCATGCCGCACCTCTTCTACAGCTTTGCTCGTTTTGGCGGCTCGACCACCGCCAAGAAGTGGAGGGACATTGGCCAGCAGCTCGAGCTACACACTGCTCTCTTTCTCTGGTTCCTTGCCATCCTCATCTCCTTCAACCCCACAACCAATGGCCACCTCGGCAAGGTGCCGGACGGCAAGCAGGACGAGGTCAATATTGGCTGGATCGACATTGTTAACAAGGTCATCATCGCCCTCTTCGTCCTCGCCACGCTCAACTTTGTCGAAAAGATTGTAATCCAGTGGATCGCGACCTCGTTCCATCAGCGTACCTACGCCACCAGGATTGACAACAACAAGGCAGACATCCGCCAGCTTGTGCAGCTCTTTGAATACGCCAAGTCCAAGCTCGGCCACAGCGACAGCTTCTGGCAGGGAAGCAGTGGGCCCACCGGCAATGGCATGCAGACGCCGATGAAGGCGTTCCATGAGAACGCCCGTCAAGTTCTCGGCAAGGTAGGATATGTGGCCAATAAAGTCGGCAACGACTTCATCGGCCGCAAGGTCGACGTGAACCAGCCTCGCAAGGTAGTCTCGGAGCTCCTTCGGAGTACTCCTTCTGCCCATACCCTGGCCCGTCTCATCTACAGAAGTCTGGTGCAAGAGGGCCGCGATACGGTGTACCCCGACGACCTCAAGATTGTCTTCGAGACGCAGGAGGAGATTGACGGAGCCTTTGGCGTCTTCGACAAGGACCTTAACGGCGACATCTCCATGGACGAGTTCGAGGCCGTTTGCAACGAGGTCCACCTGGAGAAGAAGGCTATTGCCGCTTCGCTCAAGGACCTGGACTCGGTCATCCAGAAGCTCGACAAGGTCTTCCTCTTCATCATCGTCGTCATCGCCGTAGTCGTCTTCATCTCGATATTGTCGGGCTCGGCCGCGGCTGGCCTCGCGTCCGCCGGCACCTCTTTCCTCGGTCTCGCGTGGATGCTTCAGGCCACGGCGCAAGAGTTCCTGCAGTCCATCATCTTCGTCTTCATCAAGCATCCCTTTGACGTTGGCGACCGCGTCACCGTTTACGGGTCGACCGGTGCCAACATGAAGGGCGATGACTACTACGTCACCGAGATTTCTCTCCTTTACACGGAATTCAAGAAGATGCAGGGCCACATCGTCCAAGCACCAAACTCGATCCTCAACACCCTCTTTATCCTCAACCAGCGACGATCAAACGGCCTTGCCGATGTCGTACCCCTCGAGATGCGCTTCGGCACGCCGGGCCACATGATCGAGGAGCTCAAGGCTCGCATGCTCGACTTTTGCTTGCAGAACAAGCGTGACTATCAGCCTACCATTATAACGGAGATGACCAGTCTCGATCAGGTGCGATCCTGCACCATGAACATGGTCTTCATGCACAAGAGCAACTTCCAGAACGAGCTCCTCCGACTCAACCGGCACAACAAGTTCGTCACGGAGCTCATGGACCAGATGGTCCAGATCGGCATCCAGGCACCCTACCGCGTGGAACCCGGCGGCAGCCGCGAGTTCCCCATGTACTGGGCTGGTTCGCAGCCGCCGCCATACGGCAAGGACCAGCAAAACGACGACAATGGCCCGCCCGGCGCCGGCCCGTCTCCCGGGGTGGTGCCCAAGCACAGCGCGAGTATGCGCAGCCAGCGCCTGCCTACCACCAACGAGGAGGCCATCCTGGGCTTCCAGGGCGTGGTTGAGAACCGACGGGAGAACTCCCTGGCGCAGCGCATGGCGTCTATCAGGGAGAAGGAGCGTGGTCTCAAGCAAGAAGCCGACGCCGAGTCCCGCGCCTCGACGTCTGCCCTGGCGCCGTCCATATCCCAGGGATCGCACTCTCAGCCGCGCTCACGTATGTTCGGGCGCGCTCGCAGCGGGACTAGGAGCCAGTATGAGGTTGTCTGATTTCGCGACTTGGCCAGTATTGCTTCACGACTTGACGATTTGGTTGAATATGTTATTGGACCGGGGGTGCTAGCGACCAACACGTTCCCAGGGCCTTGTTGCCCGTGTTGTTGTTCCTTTCTAATTGGATCTTGGTTACATATGTACATACAAATAACTGCGGGTCGATGCTCGGGTCTTAGCGATGACAACATGCATAGGTAGTTTTCACTACTGGAGTAGGCTTTAGACGCTGAGTTGGAATACATTCAACAGACTTGCGCCAGGCCGTTGCGACAAGGGTACTAACGCGATTGTTTGAAGTGCTGTGCTGATGCTAAATATAGCTACGCCACCAACGTTGCGTTGTGTCTCTGGGCAGACAATGGAATTCTCACAATGTGCGTGTCTGTTAATCTGGCATATTCTAGGTTCATTGGGTATTTAAGTTCGATTGATAGGCACCGGCGATGGCTGTTGGTGCAGTGTTCTGTCAAAGTAAGCCTCGGGAAGCACAGAGGGAATTGTTAGTGCTGGCGGCGCCCCCCGCGTTGCCTGATGGGATAATTACTTGGAAGCTGTTCAGCTCAGCCGCGCTTGTGGCGCTGCCCCATGTCCAACGGGAGTCGACTGCAGCTTGCATTCTTGGCAATGCGCTGCTGATTGCTGCCATCTGAGCTTGCTACTGCTGCCTGCTTTCGAGGAGGCGCCAGGGGCTGGCATTGTCTTGTTGCGCTCGTGTATTTGAACCTCTGGCTCTAGCATCGAACTGCAACGGCGATGCTGCGGTAGGCCAGCCGACCTCGACCGAACCACCACACCACGCCCGCGAACTCGAAGCGGAGGCGAAGCCATGCCCGGGCTGCCTCTGGGCTGGGAGTCCGACTACGACGGCCAGCGCTGGTTCTACACGTACAAGCCCTCGGGCCACATCCAGTACCACTTCCCCTCCGAGGGCGACGAGTTCCCCGACTTTGTCGACTCGGCGGCGCCCGCGCCCGACCTCGCGCCCGAAGAGCGCCTCGAGTCGCAGCAGCAGGTGCGGAGGCAGACGAGCACGACGGGCACCAGAGCCCCGCCCGTCAGCAATGGCGCGAGCAAGCCCGACAAGCCGCTCATGTCGGCGACGGCGCAGCCCGTGAGCTTCGTGTGGGAGGCCGACGAGGAGGACGAGGGCGAGCAGGTCTTCCAGCCCGAGAGCTTCATGTTCCTCGGCCCCGGGGCGTACGCGGACGTGAGCCCCCTGAACGAGGAGGAGGAGGAGGCGGCGAAGAGGGTCGTTGCCGGGGGCATTGGGGAGCGCTTCGAGGGTGGAGGGCTGGGTGTCGGTGGTAAGGCTGTGAGCCCCGTGGCCAGCGGGAAGACGACGCCGATGATGCCCAAGAGCGAGCTTTCGGTGGCGCCCGGACAAGGAGAGTCGGCGGCCGCGAGGAGCGGGCCTGCTGCGGTCGAGAGTGCACCGGTCATGTCCGAGCCCGTCCAGCCAGGTCCCGTATCACCGCCCGTCGCGGAGAGTCAACCAACGATACACATGATCGACGGCCGCGAGATGCCGCACGAGCTGCCCGTCGACATACAACCGCCGCCGCCGCCGCCGCCGCCACCGGTCTTCGACCCCGTGGGCATCGTGGCCGAGATGCCGACCGAGCACACGGCCGTGGCCCATATCGAGCTGCATCCGGACCCGGTGGAGATGGGCGACAACTCGATCCTTGCGCCGATCGAGACGGCGGCGCCGGGGGGCATGGCCGAGTTGCCCGAGAGGACCAGTCCGTTGGAGATGAAGGCACCGCAGAAGGTGGAGAAGAAGCAGACGGAGCAGGAGACACCGGAGCCGACGCAGCAACGGGCGGAGCAAGGGCAACAGGTTCAACAAGCTCAACAGCAGCAGCCGAGGGCGGAGCCGCAGGGGCAACAAGGGCAGCCAATTCAACAGGTTCAGCAGCAGCAAGAGGTGAATAACCAGAGGTCACAGCCGCAGGGTCAACAGCAGCAGCCCAGTTACCAACGGCCGCAACCACAGCAATGGCAGCAAGCTCCCCAGGGTCAGCAGCAGCAGCAGAAGATTGTGCAACAGGGACAACAAGCGCAGCAGCAGCAGCAAACCCATCATGAACAGCAGCAAAGAACACATAGCTCAAGTATGCAGCAACAGCCAATCTATCAGTGGTCCCAGCAGCAACAGCAGCATAGACAGGCACCCGCGCAGCCATCGGAGGAGAAACTGGAACCCTTCAAGATTGCAAGAAAGCCAACTGGGGGTATTGGACAGCAACCGGCGTATCGGCCATATGTCCCCGGTCAAGATGATGCAGCAGCGACAACACAACCTACGACAGACAAGAGGAGGAGCACCCCAGGGTCACTGCAGCGTGAGGTGTCACTGATGCTGGGCTCAAGACCCGAGTCCGCTGCAACGTTCAACCCCAGTACTGTTCCCCGTGTCTTGTCACCGGCGCAGATGCCTCCCAAGAGCTCCATAGCTGGAAACGTGCAACAGACGGCTCCGCAGCAAGGCGCTCCGGCACCCGCGATTCACAGCAGTGTGGGAAAGGGAACAACCGAGGGCAAGGCTTCGGATCAAAGTCTGTCTCATGTGCCCTCGGTGCTGCAGCCGGCCAAGAATGGGCAGAACAGGCATTCTCTACAAGGGCCGCCGCAGCCAGCTGCCCATTTGGTGGGAAACGATGCTTCGCGGAATCCGCAGAGCCAAGGCGTTCTTTCCAAGTTCCCGTCTATCCTAAGACCGGCGCATGGGAGAGGAGCTACATCTCCGCCAGAGAAACAGGCGCCTCCTACACAGAATCAGGTTCCCACACCAGCAACTGTCCCTGGCCCGACAAACCCCAATGGTGGTGCTCAAGGACAGCAGCCGCCGAGACCAGGTGTGCGACGCGTTTCGACTGGTCCTGCTCAATCGCCGTCTCAGGCCCCTCTCGCCGGTGCGCAGGCATACGTGCCGTACCAGGGGCCGCCAGGTGGCCAAACTCCTCCCCAGGGGCCGTGGCAGATTCAGCAGCCTGTTCGACCTACGAGTGCTATGCCTACCATTGGGCATGTGCAACAGAGTGCGCGTAATCAATGGCCTGGATGGTACCGGCAGATGCCCCCGAGCAACGCATCTGGGCAGCCGCCAACGGGGGCTCCTCCGTATGGGCAAATGCAGCAGCCTCCGCAGCCGGGTCAGCCCCAAGTTCCGCAGCAGCGGCTCCAGCAGATGCAGAACGTACAGTCTGCACATCCTGGTCGATCACAAAGTGCCCTGGGGAACCCATCACCTCAACAAGGCGTTGTAGGACCGCAACAGCAGTCAGTCCCGATCAATCAAACCCCACCACTCCAGGGGGTCCGTCGAGCCTCTACATTCAGCCCTGGAGATGTGTCTCCGATACGGTCCAGATCCGAGAGCCAATCATCCCTGTTCCCTCTGCAGACACCATCGCCCATGGAGCCATTTCGACGGGACTCGTCGAACCTTTCGATTGCTCAGAGCGTTAACGGAACGGGTTATACGCCCGCGCCGAGCAATGAGACATCTAGGCCAGCTCCTCATGCCATAACTCAAGGAGGTGTGCAAGGCGCCCCAGGACCTCCCGTGCCTACCAAGGTTCCGCTGCAACACGCTCCTGGATCCTTCTTCCCGGTGCAACGTCCAAGCCAAGGAGGTGGAGGCCAGAGCCAGACTCAGCCGCCAGGACCCCAAGGGCAAGTCCAACAGCCGCCATCGGCCTCGCCACCGCAGCATCCATCAAACGAGCATCCCATAGGCTTCCAGGCAACGATGGCCAATGTTGCACAGCGTCCCACGGCACAGTCCAAGCCTGGGCCTCCTCAAAACAACAATGCCCAGCAGCAGAGCTCACAGCCGGCACAACCACCGCCACAGGGATCGGCTACTTCTACGCCTGCCCATCTGCTTGGTCGTATCGAAGAACATGATGAGTCGGAGGCGGCTTCAGAGCCAAACGCAACGCCGCAGGGCACCAGGCCAAGCTCCATGGCGTCGAGCATGCAGCAATCTCCTCACGTACAGAGGCAGAGCATTCAGCAGCCACCGGCTCAAGCTTCTGCTGGGCCACAACCCCCGGCGACTGGAGCTGTTACCCAAGGACCCGGAGTGCCTCCGGAGCAAGGTACGATTCAACAGACTCAGTGGCAACCAGCACCAGGCCAGGCTCTTCCGCAGGGGCAGCATCCTGGGCAACCACCTGTTGGACAGCCGCCTCGGGGACAGATGCAATCTCAGGGGCCAATTCATCCACAGGGCTTTGCACAACCTGGGCAGCGCGTCCAACAGCAACCTCCATGGGCCGGTCCGATATATGCAGGCGCACCATCTCAAGGTTTCCGCCCTAGTTCTGCACCACCACAGACCGTGAACAATCCAGCCGGCAAGGAGAAGGAGAAGGAGAAGAAGTGGGCCAAGTGGTTTAAGAGTTCCAAGCCATTGCAGAGCCCGAAGCCGCAGCAGCAATCCATGCAATACCCACCTGGGCAAATGCCCACCCAAGGCAATCCAAACCAGTCGCCACAGCAATGGGCCAGTGGACAGTACGTCCAACCACCGGGATGGCAGCCAGGTCACGGCGCGCCCCCTCCAGGTTTCCAACCCGACATGCCTCCCCAGTTCAACCCTGGGTCGCAAATGGGCGGTCCTATGCCTCCAGGCATGATGCCGCCAGGCCAGGGGCCAATGCCATCTCAAGGCAGGCACAGCATGTCAGACTCGGCGTCCACGTCTACTGTCGGGTCGGCCATGCATCCACAACAAGCAGTTCAGCAGCAGCAACAACCTGGACACGCGCCTGGCTTGGGACCACAACCGGTTGGCAATAGCCAGCATTCCCAATCTGTACCAGCGGTCCCTCTGACTTCGAACCAACCGGGACCTCGAGGACCTGGCCACCACCACGCCAAGTCGCACTCAAACACTAGTTTGCCTCCACAGCGACAAATGCAGCAAATGCCGCCCCAAGGACAACCGCAGCCTCAGCTTGGCCAAGGCCTGAAGCCCGCCGCGCAACAGAATCTCATGCCAGCTCCGCTATTCGCCAATCCGAACGCGGCAGCTCCCAACAGCAATGCTCAGCCACTTACGGTTACGGGCAGTACAAACGTACACGCTATGCCACAGGGTCAGCCTCCTCGTGACGATAGATGGGCGAAGAACGCGGCTGCTGATTACTCTGGAGGCGACTGGGGAGCCGACGAAGACTGGCAGAGACGTTGATTCCAGTCACGGGCTCAGGATGTTCTGACTGTCATCATACCCACTTCGACATCTATTGCGTTTCATAGCCTGTTGTTTTTAATCATCTGAAGGAAAGGGAGCATGAGCGAGATCTTTCCGAGAGATTCACCTCCTGTTTTGTCTAGGCTTGGATCTAAGCAGATTGTTAGTTTAATCGATATACGCCAGCGCGCCAGAATTCATTATTGCTTGTGTAGCAACTTCTCTGACGTGTTGTCCCAGACTGCAGTGAGATCCTCCAGTACCTTTATTCCACGATCTGGCTGCTGGTGTTCCCAAACAACAGTACAGTGCGCAGCAGTGATGGGGCACGTGATAGCGTGTCAGTGGCGCGCGAAGGGAAGCCGTGTCCCACCCCCCTCTGGCAGCGTTAGTCGCCTGAATCAGCTCTGGTTAACCCAATCCTCAAAGATGCTCCGAGAAAGGGCGCAATGACGCGGTCCAAATCGCTTGCGCAGGCGGAGAAGATGGCGCTGGAAGGGAACGACGAGTCGCAGGACAGCCAGGCCATCTTTGACGCCCACCAGGCCCGGTTCGGCGTCGGAACGGTACGTACCCGATTGTGTAACCTCGAGGCTGTGCAGTCCCTGGGCCTGCCCTGCTAACCAAAGAACCTGTTCGCGGAACAACAGCTCAGCAGCTCTCCAACCCCTGCGCGGTTAAGAGTGGCGAATCGCGACCCTGAGGCGCAGCCTGGCCGTCTGCTTGCTGGGGTCAAGGCAGCAGTCGTGAAAGCCGGAGCGCTTGTGAGCGTCCCCTGGGCCCCGGCTAACGGACAAGGATGACACCGACAACTAACCCTGGCAAAAGCAAACAACAGACCAGGCTGCCGATGATGAGGTAATGACCGACGCCGTTAACGGCATCGACACGAAGTCGTTCAAACAATCTGTACCGTCTGGACTCGACCATGGCAGTTCCGTCGTCAAGGACACGCCTCCCCTCGACGACCCGTCTTCGGTGCAACAGCGTGATGCGCCTCTTCCACCTCTGAACCAGGACAACAGGCTGCCTTCGGTGCCTGCGGGTGCCGTCGCGCCCACGCGAAGGATGAACGTCTCCCAGCAGACGCCGACGCAGGTTAACGAAGATCGAGACTACACTGCATTCTGCGACCCCCTGCCGTCGAGTCCCGTCGACCAACTGACGCAGCGCAATACCGGTGATGAGTTACGAACCCTCCAGGAGGGTGACACGGGAGCCGTGAACTTTGGAAACCTCAGTGATATCCCCCGGCCATCGTCGCAGATCTCCGAGGATGGTGGATTCGACACCACTAGAGGCGACTGGCGCGCAGAGGCACGCACCTCCCAACTGCATTCTAATCCGACACATACACCCTTTAAACCTCACAACGTGCCGCCTGAGACCCCAGCGCTACCCAAGAATCCCTTTGGTGCGAAACCCAGCATTGCAGTTCCTCTCGCCGGCACTCAGCTCTTTGGGCAGACCCAGCAGCTCTCATCGGCGGCCAAGGTCAGCCCAACATCGTCGCGGCCCTCCCCAAAACTCTTCCTCAACTCGATCTCGCCAAATGTTATGGAGACGTCGCCTCTCAAGAACCGAGCGAACGTGTCATCGCCGACCGAAATACAAACGTCGAGCCCTCTGCGGCTGCACGAGGTTCCAGGGACTCTTCTTAGGGACAAGACTGGAGCCGTCCCGCACGAGGACAGCCCGGCCGATGGTAGATCTTCCAGGGAGGACCTGATCCCAGAGTCGCCAACATTGCAAGCACAGAGACCGCCCATCGGTCGCCAACCTTTGGCACACTACGAGCCGATGAAGCAGTCGCAAGAGCGAAAATCAAGCCACCATGTACGGCCTCTGGACTTCACTTCCGACAATGAGGGTGATGATGTCTTGAAGGAGCTGGAGCTTCGGAAGCGGGTAGCAAAGAAACGAGCACAAGCAGAAGCGCAGATGGAAAGGGTCAGCTTCGCGCGACACTCGCGACGTGAATCAGGAGAGCAACCAAGTAGAAAGAAGCGGCGGCTGCACTCCAGCAACGAAAGCGCCCCCGGCGACGAAGCAATAGGTCAAGGTCGGACCAAGAGCCAGGCGGCCGCAGTGGTTCGCGACTCCCAAAAGGCGCCGGCCCCTTCCCTCGAAACACCTTCTGTTGAATCTACAAAGGCAACACCAGGCGAGGCCAGTACAGAGTTGGATCAAGCCAACCAGGGCGAAGACACCTCAGCCCAGCACGGTGCAGAGGCGGAAGCTGCTGACGAGGAGATGATTCCGGCTACCAGCCCGGTGCGGTCCTCTCCTGCGGGCAACCTACGCAGCATACCACCTGCTTCGGAGCCAGAGCTGCCAGCTCTGGTTGATGGTGATATGGTTCACGAAAGGCAGGCCGTCGATACAATGGAGACGTCCTCTCCGCCCGTCCGCTGGAAGCAAAGGCGAGTGAGAGAGAACCCGCTTCGTAGCTCGACTACGTCTGAGGCGCCACCAATGGAGCCCGGTGACAAGACGGAGCAAGCCGTATCGACTCTTGGAAGACCAGCCAGTACGGCGTCTACTGCTCATCCCGCTGCTGTTACTGAAACTACCCAGCGCCAAACAGGTGCTCAAGATGACGCGGAGAAGCAGGCACAGGAGGAGGTTCTTGCCTTGACTCGCTCACGATGCAGAGGACGAAATCCTCGTACGCCACTTCAAGCTCGTCCGAGCGAGCCCGTCATGGCGCCTTCGTCCAGCTTGACCGCATTGTCTGCAACGCCAGTGCCGTCATCCAAAACAACACCCGGAACTCAAGAATCACACACATCTGATCAGCCAGGGTCAGTCAACATGATCTCGTCAGGGAGCGATAGGAACTTGCGAAAGCGCGCTCTTAGAACGGCAGCCAAGTCCGAGTCGCCACAACCGAAGACAAGGGCTAGGAAAGTGGCGAAGCGATCTATGAGGTTGGACTCGGACTCTACCGATGAGCTGCACCACTCGCCACCACCGTCTACCTTTGACAAGAGCGCATCGTATTCTAAGTCTGGTAGGTCTTTTCGGCAGAGCATTGGGTCGACCCACCGTGGGCGTCGCTTGTTTGAGGGCATGACATTTGCCTTGTCCTCCCAGTCGGACAAGCCAGAACAACAGCGCACAAGGTTGGAATCGCGGGTCGTTCAAGCCGGCGGCTCCGTTCTCAAAGACGGATTCCAAGAGCTCTTCGAGCAATCAGCCATTATGAATACGGCCAACGCCGTGGTTGATGGGGATGACGCCCTGAAGCTCGTCCGGACCAGCACGAGCTGCGGGTTCACGGCCCTCATTGCCGATGGCCATTCAAGGAAGCCCAAGTATATGCAAGCCCTCGCACTGGGCCTGCCCTGTCTTGGCCACCAGTGGATAGCAGCATGCCTCGACAAGGGTGAAATTGTGGACTGGGAGCCTTACTTGTTGTGTGCTGGCTCGTCTGCTGTTCTCGCTAACGCTATCCGATCGCGGATCCTGCCACCGTATTCGGCGGTAGATGCAAGGCTGGCAGATGTCATCGAGCACAGACGGAGGCCACTGCAGGATCAGAGCATCCTGGTCGTCATGGATGCCAAGAAGGGGCGAGGAGAAACGAAGCAACAGTACATGTTCCTTGTCCAGGGTTTGGGGCCATCCACCATTTCAAGGGTGTCGACCGCTCAGCAAGCGCGAGAGGCCTTACGGGGGCGCGAACAGGCAGGCCAGCCGTTCGACTGGTTGTACATTGACAAGTCGGCCGGAACTGCTGAATCGGTGTTGACGCCACCACGCGGTTCGGGGTCAAAGAAGAAGAAGCAGGCGGCTGCAGAAGCCCCAATCAGAGGAGACGTACGCGTATTGACTGATGAACTTGTGATACAAAGCCTCATTCTGGGCCGGATGGTGGAGCAGCAGGAACTAAAAGTTTAAGTGGGAAAGGAGCGTTACAGGGAAACGGGCAACACGGATGGATGGGTCCATGGACAGAGGGTATGACGTGACGATGTTCAGGGGGGAGGCTGCCACGGTTGCTCAGAGCTTAGGGTGTGCGATGAAGTGTACCATTGCGAAAGTCATGATGGATGCTCGAGGGGGATGCTTTCCCCGAGACAAATTGCTCAAGAGACGTTGTTCATCTACAAACGCACACATGTCCTGAAAGCTAAGCAGCCGCATCAAAGGTAAGAGGCGTTGAATTGGCGCGTTGATTGCGTTTGACGTTGGAAATGGCACAGCCCCGTCGTCCAAGATCAGACGAAGATGCCGCGAAATGCCGCGAAATGCCCCAATCGGGCACCGGCCCTGGCTGGCGGCACTTCACGGAGCTAAATTCTGGGGTGAAATCAACGAAGAATCGAGGGAGCGGAATCAGCAGGAATCAGGAACACTCTACCACCAATAGCTGACGGGTTCTTCAACCCTCTATCAAACGCCATGTAAATGATGCCTTTTCAGGGGCAACGATCAACCTCGCTAGTAATAATGTTCCACTTCTGGGAAATATCAAATAGCTGGTTCCGTTCTGGGGCGGGGATGAGCAATAGTCAATAGTGAGCGCCCTTCGCGTTCTAGTACAGCAAGCTTACTGTTGCTTCGGGTCCACCCGGGAATGCCGTCGAAAGTATGAGAGCTATGCCGCGGATATTTCTATGCAATGCGCTAGTGTAGGCGGCAGTGGATGCTGTCTCGTTGCTTGCATTGCCCGGCCAAGGGAGTCGCAATAACACCAACTTCAATTCAGTCGAGGAAATGCCGAACGGCAGATGTCAATTTCTTGTAACGAATGAACGAAGGTAATAGACTGTTAGATAGAGGACACAGATGAGTGAGCCCCATCCTTTCAACCGTGCTGGGTAACGGCTTTAGACAGAGAAGATCTTGACGTCGTCCTTGAAGTGGCCATCGAAGATGATCTTCACGTCAAAGTGCACCCAGACTTCATTTCCATTCTTCAGGTAGAACCTAAGCTCTCCCTTGGCGACGAACAAGTCGACCTTGATTCCAATGCCATCCTTTAAATTGCCGTAGATGGTTCCGAGATTAATGCCAGCAACGGTGACACTGATACCGGCCTCCCAGGTGGTCGTGTCAACATAGCCCGTGACCTGGTGTAGCCCGAAGATTAGCTTTGCGTGTACTGTTGCTGGATCCTGTTAATTTCTTACCTTAAAGGGTCCAAAAGACCAGTCGATCTCGTAGCGCGCCCTGGGATCGCCAGGAGGAAAGAATTGGTTTATTTTGTCCTGTTTGGCAACCCAATAGTTGCCTCCCTCTGGAGGAGGAGTGAGGCTGATAAGGGCACCTAATATCAAAAGTTAGAATGAAAGGAAGATGGTGATGCAATCGTGGATGAACCATACCAAGGACCTCTTCCCGCTGGCCGGACATTTTGTTTGGATATCCTTGAAAATGAATTTATTACGTTGATGGGAGGTCAGGAACGTCTGCGAGAAGTGTAAAGACGAAGGTTGTTGATTAGCCTAGAAAGAGAGTGCACGTTAACCTATTTATATATTCTCGGCGTCATATGTGTTGATTCATGTTACCTTCCCCTCTAACCCTTCTCCTCTAAACATAGGCGCATAAGGCGCCCATAGTTGGCGGTGTGTCTTGAGAAACTCACCCTGGTCGCATCCATTCTCTTCAGCACGCCACCAGCCAGCCACTTTCTTCTCTTCTCAGTCAAAATATCTCTTGACTTATACCATGCATATCGTCACGTCACACCAGTTTCCTACACCTTGCTGCAGGTTGTCGACTCTTCTCAGCTCTCCAGCCCCTCACCTCAAACCGTATGAGAGCGGAGGCGATGCCGTCACCAGCTTGGGCTGCTCATAGAGACTACTTGATACATCCAGTCCCTAGCGCTTGGGCTTCAAGTGAGCAGGTCTCGTGGGGTGGGGTATTGATGTGTCAATCCCGCAGTTTGTTGGCAAACTGAAGATGGTTCGAAGATGCATCAGAACATGCAAACTAGAACGGATCATGTCGGCACTCAAGAGTGGCGGGGGGGCTTTTCTGCCTGCATGTGCTATGCGGTCATGTCCCTAAACGTTATCCGACGTTACACAGATCCCCAAAGAGGAAGCATTGTGGGCGATTACATGGGATGCACAGAGCTGGACAAACTCACTTGCAGCTGACATCTTAGCTGTCACAATAAACGACCCCGGGTTTACGAAGTGGACGGGAGCTTTCATTAGTAAAGACGCTCCCAAATGGCACCATACTTGTACATTGCCTCGCATCATATCATTCATGATGCGACCGGCCCGGACACGGCACGAGGTGCATGGAATGAAATCGTCGCGGAATATTGCGCGTCAGGTCAACGTTGCCCAATAGTCTCCTCTACGGCGTGGGCATGGATAGGATTGCTTTTGGAGAAATGAAATTACTTCTGCATACTTGCATACTAGGCGCAAAGTCTGGATATGTCGTAGTACCTGTCAAGAACAACTCCATAGTCGTGCTGTAGCAGCTTCATCGATGGCCTACTTTGTTCTACTCGGGTCTATGTGTACCTCGTACATAATGTACAGTACGTCGTAGTGACATGGACCACGCCTTCAGGTCACAATAAGTGCCGGGCCGGTTACATCAATCCGAGCATGTGGCTGGCCTGCTGCAGACGACATGTCTGATGGATCTCCTCCTGCAGCCGGCCCCAAAACGTTGTAGGCGCCCTGGGCATGATCGGCAGTTCCAAAAGTGAGACATGAGGTGTGTGTGGTGAGAGGAAACTATTTCCAATACGGTAAATAGAGAAAGGAGAAAGGAAACCGGGGCAAAGTCCATGCAGCTGACTGCAGAGCCCCCTGCCTCGTCTTGATACGTTCCTCACTCAGCCATCAACAATGTTGGTGGCGCTACCGGTAAAGCTCGAGTTGAACTAGCATGCTTTTGGATGAGCTTATCGCTAAGCATTAAGAAAACGGAGTCTCATAACCTCATATCTTGTCGCCTGACTTGTCATCTCGTCGCTGTACTCGGCGTCTGCAGATTACATGCACGCGTCCATTACCGGCAAACCACTGTTTTCCCGGGGCCTCCTAGCCCTACCAGCCTCTGCCAATGGCCAAGCGGATTGCCGAAGTTGACGTTGCGATGGGGCGAGTGGCAGGCTACGGTCTACCCAGAGGACCCAAAGGTGAAGCAGTGATACCACGAACACGCAAAGACCATCTCTTCTAACGGAACTGCAGATCTACCTCTTCCACCACGTCCGCTTCGGCGCAAAGCCCGAACGCTTCGTTACCCCGTCTTTCCCGACCTGGTTGAACAACGCGCTCAGAACATCACGCAGAGCACTACCTGCATCCAGATCAATTCTTCGCAACTGAAGAAGCCTCCAGGCGGTAGGACCCTCTCAGAGGCCCCGGAAATGCGGACGTGTCAGAAAGCGCCCAAACTCGGTCAAAATGCAGTTCAAGACCGTGCTCCTCTCTCTCCCTCTCTCTCCCTCCCTCTCCTCTCCGGCCTCGCCTCGGCAGCCGCCCCCATCGGATACGGCCAGCAGATCCAGACGAGACAAACCACTGGGTCGTCTGGATCGAGGGTAAACCAGGCTGCCCGAACGCTCGCACGCTGGGCAAGTTGGTTGGCAGCCCGTGCGGCACAGAATTCAACCTCAACGGCGAGACGCGGTACGTATAGCTTGCTTCTTCTCGACTTGTAGCCGCAGCAACACACTTTCAGAGGTCTACGCAAGCCTAACCACTGTTTCTGAGCGGCCATCTGGCAGATTGCCCATAGGAAACCAGACAGCAGTTCCCCTCGTCAATTGTGATAGCATCTCTGTGCGCTGATCTTTATGAGCCCGGTCTCCGGCCATGGTGGTGCAGTTGCGGTATGCTTCTTAGACACCAGAGGTAAGCACCGACCGGTGGGCCTGCCAACGGTTCTTGATGGCTGGCGTATGTAATAAAGATGTAGACGCGCGCTTTGGGACTGCACTCCTCGATTTCAGCCGCAACGCCAGCCAGCATCGGGTCAGCCAAGGCGGTGGTTGCGTGTCGTCGTACGTACGACGGTGTCACGATTGGCAGGGTGAGGCTTGAGTGACGACGCGAGCAGGCTGCACCCGGGTATCGATACCCGCAAACGCCGCTAAATGCCCCGCAAACTGCCGTACCGCTACAGCCGATTTGCCCCTCCAGAGTCCCGTGGCGGGGCACCCCAGCACCTCGTCGTCATTCAGCCAGGCTCACATGCACCTGTAGATACAGCACCAGCACCAGCACCAGCACCAGCACCGCACCGCCAGCGAGGACAAAAGACCAGCAGTGCTTCAGACCGTCCCTCGGGCCTCGCTCCTCCGCCGCCAGACCGTTTGCTGCAGATATGGCTTCGGGAGCTGCAGCGGGTGACGGGCCTGCGCGCCCTGCCTCGCCGTCGACGAGCTTCTACGCGCTGAGCGACGATGAGGAGGGTGGCTACAATACCATCGCGCACACGGAGACGGGGAGGGGCGTCAAGCTGCTGTTTTCGAAGAGCAAGGTGAGCATGCTGCTGCGCTGGTGTTTGTTCGTCCACGTGGGATCATGGCAACTGACACCGCATCTCCGGCAGGTCTATGTCCATCCAACGCCGTCCGCAAAGGATAACATCCCGGGATACATCGCCCTCCTGCAACAGAAGCCATCAAGAGACGGCCGACCTACCTCCTCGTCATCCCGCGAGTCCCACTCACCAGCGTCCTCGGACCTGTTGCTTGCATGGATACCTGAGACCGCCCTCGGCGACTCGGCCAGCATATACGTCAAGGTCGACCTCTCCGACGGAGACTCGCCGCCCAAGCAGTCATATCTCGTCCCTCCGCCCCCCACCGTGACGACCCACAGCGGCTCCGTCGGCGGCTACTCCTTTGCCATCCCCGTGAGCGCCGTCTACTCGCTCCTCGTCCGGCCACCGAGCCTCGGCTGGTGGTATGGCTCCATCGTCATCAACTCGAGGGCCGGCGACAGCTTCCCGGCCCTCTTCTTCCACGACAATGAATGCCAGAGCACAATCCTGCAGAAGAAGAAGCTGACGAGGGACAGCTTTGACCCGTTTGGCGAGACGGGACAGATGTTTTGGGGCGCCGACGAGGTGCTCCGTTGGCTGCGGCGATACGTCAAGATTGAGAGATCCGGAGCCGAACCCAACGTCTATCTCATTGAACCTAGTGCAGAAGACTTGCAATCGTTCGGGGGCAAGCCGACGACAAGTTCTGCGCCTGGCCAAAGCAACCGGGGCCACGCCAGAGGATCCGGCAGTCGGGATGCGGAGATGGACCCCTTTGTCAAGTTTGTCAAGGAGGCTGGATGGAACATTATGAATCAATTCAGCAAGGTCACGACGCTGACGAGGAGGGCGGCGCAGGACTTTGCCGAAAACTCCAACATGCCCCCGCAGGTCAAGCGGTTGTTGCGAAACCCCGAGGTCCAGACGCTGCAGGACGAGTTTGACAGTGCTCGGATATACCTTGCCAGATGGGCCATGGGAATCGCAGAGCAGAGCGAACGGGACCGCAGAGGCCGTATATGGACCGTCCGCGATGTCATGGAGCTTGAGGACACGGATGTCGGCGAATTTGAGCTTCTCGAGGGGACCAGCGCTTTGTCTTTGGAGGAGAGAAGGAAGCCAGTCACGGCAACAGAGTGGGAAACATTCTTCGACCCGGAGACGGGGCGATTGTCGATAACCGTTGACGAGGTCAAGGAACGAATCTTCCACGGCGGCTTGGATCCGGAGGATGGCGTTCGCAAGGAGGCCTGGCTCTTCCTTCTCGGCGTGTACGAGTGGTACGGTACCGCCGACGAGAGGAAGGCCCAGATTGCGTCCCTGAGGGACCATTACTATAGACTGAAGCACGCCTGGTGGGAGAGGCTAGATGGGGAGGGCGGCGAGGGAGAGACTGGGGAGTGGTGGCGCGAGCAGAGGGGCAGAATCGGTGAGTCGCCCACTGACATGTCTTCGACGTCGGCGCTGACTATGAGCAGAAAAGGATGTACATCGGACAGATCGCAACGTGCCCATCTTCCAGGGTGAAGACACGCCTCATCCCGACCCCAACTCGCCCTTTGCCGACGTCGGCACCAACGTCCACCTCGAGCAGATGAAGGAGATGCTCCTGACCTACAACGAGTACAACAAGGACCTCGGCTACGTGCAGGGCATGTCGGACCTCCTGGCGCCCATATACGCCGTCATCCAGGACGACGCCATCGCCTTCTGGGGTTTCCAGAAGTTCATGGAGCGCATGGAGCGCAACTTTTTGCGTGACCAGTCGGGCATGCGGGCGCAGCTCCTCGCGCTCGACCAGCTCGTCAACTTCATGGACCCCAAGCTGTGGAACCACCTGCAGAGCGCCGACAGTACAAACTTCTTCTTCTTCTTCCGCATGATCCTCGTCTGGTACAAGCGCGAGTTTGCGTGGCTGGACGTGCTGCGCCTGTGGGAGGGCCTGTGGACGGACTATCTGAGCGCCGAGTTTCCGCTGTTTGTGGCGCTGGCCATTTTGGAGAAGCATCGGGATGTGATTATGGAGCATCTGAAGGCGTTTGACGAGGTGCTCAAGTACGGTACGTATCGGCTGCCTCTGATGGTCACCGTGTGGTTGTGTGCATGTGAGCTGACGGTTTGACAGTCAACGAGCTCTCCAGCACCATGGACCTCGAGTCGACTCTCATCCGCGCAGAGTCCCTCTTCCGCAGATTCCAGCGCATGGTCGAGGCCATCGACAAGAAGCAAAACTTTCCCGCCCCAAGACCAGCCGGACCCTCCAGCCCAGGCCCGTCGCAGCAGTTGCTGGAACAATCTCCGTCAAGCTCAACGCCCGCAAAGGACAACGCCGCTGCGAACAAGGGCAAGGCAGCGGAAGAGCCAAAGCAGAAAAAGGTCATTACGCCGGAGCTACGCAAGCTGCTGAGCAGAAAGGTCGAGGTCCTGCCGCGGAAGACGGTGGCGCAGAAGGGAGATGGCATGCCGGCCAGGTGAGGCTTCAGCGGAGGGGTATCAGTCATCTATATGCTAGGCATGGGTGTATGTACTAGGAGCGCTTGGGATTTCGCATGGATTTTAGCTTTGCTCTGGCGATGGTTGGGAGGATCACTGCCGGGCGTGCGTGGAGCCGACGCATAATGAATGTAGTCATGATACGACAGGCCCTCACGCGTGTGATGTTTGTACGGTTCCATCCACAAGGCATTGGCCCTGCGTGTCGTGCAACGGCAAACTCGTAGAATAGTGTCCGCTACCCGGGTATAACGCCTCGAATACCATGGACGCCAGTAAAGCCAACCCTCCAAAGCACAATACGGGCTACAGCCATAGCAATGCCGCCACTCTCCTCCTCGTCCTCGTCAACCCCCTTCTTTCATCTATACCCCCTCGGCCCGTTCGGCAGCCCTTGTCTCCTCGGGCCCCCGGGAAGTCCCTGCCTCCCTCCGCCGCCGCCGCCGCCGTAATCATCCCCGCCACTC